>JAQIUQ010000413.1:787500-848416 GCA_030378365.1 Hybognathus amarus
TAGTCTACATATTTCTATATATATATTTTTTTTTGTGATAAAAAGAGAAATACCATATTAAATCTAATTGAATTCGTGTTTTTATTGTAATGGATATGTTTTTAAATCTTTAAAAGTTTTCCAAAACAGAAGTGTTTTATTTCCCCTTTTTTTACTTTCTTTTTTTAAAGAATTGTTGGGTTTTCTGGCGTTTTTTGCCTTTAGAGGACATTATGGAGAGCAGACAGGAAGCAAAGTGGGGGTGGGGGGTGGACTGGTGGTGACGAGATGGGAAAGTACCACAGGCCAGGACCGTGCGTATACGTCGAAGCGTTGCCCACGAGCTATCAACTCCGAACAAAATAGAAGCATTTTCACTAGTGGTTTAGAGTTTAATAACCAAAGCATAGAATGATACTTTAAACGTTTTTACACAAATAATGCATACAAGTTATAGCACAGGTTCAGTCTAAAGATGGAGGACTTTAAAATGTTAAAAGTAAGGAGAGTTGTGTGGCGGGTTTGGTGTTGGTTTTCTTTCAAGTGTGATTTATTTTTTTTCTCATGGCAGATATAGTTTCACTCTAAGTCAGAATTGGGGTGTAAGTCTAAGTAGATTTGTTTGAAAGTAATGCTGAGTGAGTTGGGTTTGAGTCTTCTTGTGTGTAGGTTTCTACTGACAGTGTGAGGACATGAAAAATACTGTAATAACACCTTGTCATTGTGAACCTAATGATGCATGTCTGTCCCCAGTCTCCAGACTGGCAGGGTGACAGCCTCTCTCTCTCTCTCTCTCTCTCTCTCTCTCTCTCTTACTTCCCCTAACCACCCCCATGTTTGCGCACACACATACACAATCAGTCTCCATTTTGTGACCAAGAGAAATGACACAGCCATGACACGTTCTCTCATGATAAGAAGAACCCCATCACAACACAGACACACATACAGTTTCAAAACCTATGCTGCCTCTGTAGACAGCATTTAAAAACATCACAAGTGCTTCCGACATGAGGGTTGTTCCAACAGGTTGTCAATTAAATTATTTTGCCTTCTAATGCTACCTTTTTACTATCTTCACCAAATGACAGACAGGAAGTCATTCACTTCCAAAGTATTGGAGTTTGGTCCAATCGTTTGCGTATGTGGAATTTTCAGATCTGATTTGAGTTTTTGTTTGAAGATTGGATTTAGTGAAAAAAATATATATTTGTGACCCGTGCTGGCTTCATCAGTCAGAATGCCAACGTTGTGGTTACGAGCTACAGGCAATACAAGCAAAATAAATTAAAGTGTTAGTTAATTAAATTACAGCTATAGTGACGGGGTAGGTTTAGGTCTGGGTAGGGTTAGGATTAGATAACGTCATCTAACCAACCTTAAAGGGTACCCTAAAACGGCGGATGTTGACGTATGGTCAAAAGCGTCAGTTGTATGACGTCTTGGGATGAGACTGCGCTGTCTAGAGCAGTGGTTCTCAACTCCAGTCCTCTCGGACCCACGGTGCTCTGCACATTTGTATGTCTCTCTTATCTGACACACTCAGGCTATGTTTACACGGAAACGATAGTGAAGAGAAAACGTAAAAGTGGCATTGCGTTATCGACTTTTTATTCTGCGTTTAGACAAGCGTTTTGGGTGGGAAATCCGCTGTGGATATGGTGATGCAAAAGTGTGTGAAATTCAATGTAGTATGCACTCCAGGCGGCTAGGTGGCAATGTGAAGCACTGCCACACAACAACACCAACTCCGCACACCTTCGTACAACCTTCACTATCAAGAAGACTTTTGCATTTTTACCCCTTACACAGGAACGCAGCGGTGGAGTGTTTTTAAGATTTCCACTCTAGAGGATGGTTTCACTTTTTTGGATTTTTAAGCCCCCAAAACGCCACCGCCATGTAAACGAAAGGCACATCCGATTAAAATATTTTTATGTTTTCACCTGGAATCGCTCTCGTGTAAACAGGCCCTCAGTTCAGTTCATAGAATCCATCCTAACGAGCTGAGGATCTGAATCAGGTGTGTTCAATAAGGGAGACAATATGCAGAGCAGTGAGTCCCAAGGACTGGTGTAGAGATTCTATTGTTAGTGTTGTGATGTCAGTCTGCGTCCCCTGTCTTTTCGTGTTTAGCAGTTCCCTGTTATGTTTATCAGTCTCCCCAGGTGTTTCAGATTAGTCACACCCCTTGTTATCTTGTTTAGCTGGTTTGCTCTTGTATTTAAACCCTGTGTTTTAGTTCAGTCCTTTCAAGTTATCGTTGTTGTTACATTGATGTTGGTTGTGCTGTTCCCGAGGTCGGTTCCCTAGTCTTTGTTTTGAGTGAATTGAATAAAGCGTGCTGCATTTGGATCCTGCTTGCTCCTTGCTTCAACTTCAGCGTAACAGAAGAACTCACCAAGATGTGGATCCAACTGCTGTAAGCAACCCGGTACTATAGAGGGTGCTTTCGTCCATGTTTCAAGGATGGCCAGCCCATTGAGAGATATGTGAGGGACTTTGATGCCAGAGGACTATACCGGCTGGACCCTTGAGGGATATATCAACTTGGCCCTTTGCTTGAGCGGTTCAGCATTTACTGTGGGCTGGGCTGATGAGAAAACCTGCAAGCTCAAAGTACCCCCTGAGTCTGAGTAAGTCCATGTCTCGCCTGAGAATCTTCACGTCATGCCAACCATCAAGCCTGCCACCAGATCGTTCTATGGCTGTCCAGGGGTGCGTTTCCCGAAAGCATCGTTAGCCAACTATGGTCGCAAGTTCTGCGTTATCAGCATAGTCATCCGAACCATGTTCCAACAAACATTTGCAAACAGCATCGCAAAGTTGTGTGGTTTGAACGACAGCTCTCGACCTGTGGTTAGAGGCATCGTTTCTATATTTCATGACATTTGGAGGTAATAAATCCTTATCTTGAGCAAAATAAGCAAGCTGACATTCAGTACAATCGGTGTCTTTTATTTAGAATACATACGAAATGGAATTTACGTCTTTTAGTTTGTCAAAAGATTTAACGTGTTTGAAGAGTGCGCATGTGCGAACGTGCTTTACTATGTAAGAACGAGCCAAAAATGTATTCTGGTAATAAAGCAAAACAACTGCGAACAATTAGAAATAGTCCTCAGATGACATGTCTGTAATTTATATAAAACAAATCTAGCATTAATTGGATCTCAAACAGTTTCATTAAAAGTAGTTATTACTCCACCATGTGCGAAACCAACGTGGTTGAACGATACTTTGCGACAGTGGGTTTTGGGAAACAGTCGTGACTAGCTAGTTGATTTTTCCAACGATGCATCGTACTATGGTAGTGAATCAGCGAACTACGTCGTTGTATGGGAAACGCACCCCAGGACTGGTTTCCAGCGTGGCTGATGTGCTATAGTTGTGAATAGTTGAATAGTTGTGATACTGTATGTGACCAAGGCTGAGAGTGTCAGTTTCTGGCTCAGTGCCAGCCAATGAACGAAAAGCACATTTGAATTTTGAAGTTGATCACGTGATGCACTGAACGTTCCAATCACAGCTGTTTGATCATACCAATGCATTCTCATCCCAAGGCGTCATATTCGACCCTTTTGCCAAAGCGTAGACATCCAACGCACATGGCACCCTTTAGCGTCAATATAACACGCACAGAGTATGGGTAGGTTTAGGTATGTGGTAGAGTTAGGGTTAGACCACCTTCTTCCCCATATACAGTATATCTGCATCTCATATTGATGCTAAAGGATGCCATGTGCATTGGATGTCTACGCTTTGGCAAAAGCATTGTATATGACGCCTTGGGATGAGAACGGGCTGATCAAATGCATTAAAGGGTTAAATGTGCTCACACTCTTAGAAAAAAGGGTTCTATATATGTAGCATAGGGTTCTTTACTGAACTGCAAAGGACCTTTTATGCCAAAAAATTATGATAATGACAAGAAAGAACCCTTTTGGCACAAAGGTTCTTTATAGGCTATTATTCATTCATATATTACATTATTCTGCAACATTTTGCAGTTGTAATTAAATTATTGTTTATTAAACTGTTGTAGTAACTTAATATCCCATTTTAATCATGCTGATTTTTGAAGGATAAAAACTGAAATGGCACTCTTTGTGTGATATCGATTAATTACATTTTTAAACCCCCATATCTTGAATTTTGTGATCATTCACATGCATTGCATTTTAGGGGTTCCAAATACGTAGCATTTTAGAACCTTTTAAGGTTCTATATAGAACCTTTTCTTCTAAGAGTGCAGGCACTGGCCACGCTGATAGTGTACCCCATAGCATTGTCCCCATTCTCAAGGAACAAAGTTGTATTCACAGCCTGAGACTTTTTATTGTAAATAAAAAAAATAATAATTTCCATCAACTACAGATGCTGCATCCGTTGAGTCCGCTATGTTTTCTCTCTGACACACCGGAAACTGAACGTCTCCATCTCATAAAATAAAAATTTTTAGTTGACTTGAACACACCATAAGTAGAAATTTCCAAAACTGTATTAGAAGGCAGTTGCCTGTGTAAACGGTTGGCATCGAGGTAGCTCAATAGGTTTTGGGAAAAAAAGCTACTGTAAGGGTTTGAGGTTGGTGAACCTCCACTCAGACCCTTAGGGCTTGTTTAAACAGCAGGGCCTGATAAAGCTCAGATGCGAGTCGACATCAGAGCTTAGAGTTGCCCAGCCAAGGTACAAATTCCACAGAACATAAGATTTCTATTAATTATTTCATAATTGGGTTTTATATATTTATTTGCTTCAGACGTTTGGCAGAAGCGAGGAGCGAGATTAGACAGAGATTTACATGTAAAATGTAGGAGATTCATTAGGGTACCTTGGCAAAGATGAAATAATTTGACTGCCTGCAGGGCACACAGATGGCTCTCGTATGTTTGCTAATTTGCTCCTCTTTCAAGGTCATTAGTTCTATTTGGTGAACTATCAAAAAGTTTATTTGAGGATGGTAAGATTTATGTACAGCGTAAACAAGAACAGTGCCCTTGTTGTGACCGCACTTCTGAAATCTATTGTTATATTCCTGGAACATAGAAGCTCAACAGCAGCAATGTTCTCATTACGTTAGGGATAAATTAAGAGGCAGAGATTTTGATTTATCTTGCCATACGAATATATGCAGGTATTTGTGTGTAAGTACCTTTCTTTCATACTGTAAGTGGATAATAACCTCTAAGTTATTATCCACTAATAAGAATACATTAAGGGATTTATACCTGCTGAGGATAATTCCAACATTTCATATAATCAATAATATAATCTACTTACCCCTTCCAAAAACCACCCTCTCACCCAATATTGCACTTCTCCCAGGTGGTCTAAGTCTGAGTCTTTTTTGCTAAGACAAGGGAAGAAAGAAATTTGCCATTTTCTCCTCCCTTTTTTAGAAAAGGGCAATTTGTTTTGCTAGGCAGGAAATGAGTTTTGACATAATGGATTTTCGCCATGCATTACATATACTGGGAAAGTGCCACTCTAAAAATAAGGGATCTGCGCTCATTGTTTGCTCTATGGCTTAACATTGAAGAGCTCCTGAATGGCTTAGAAAATTGTGAATGGTGTTGCATATGAAATCATTCTTAATTATGTTGTAAAAACCTATATATAATCTCATCACTTTGGCACAATGCATTATACTTTGTTGTGCAGCATGCTAGAAATATAAAATAATATAATTTTGGTAAGCTAATTTGTTCTATAACCTGATTTTGGTATTGCACGGCAAAATTTTGTCTTTTCTTTTCTTCTTTTTATAAGTAAAATGTTACGGGGTTTTTTTGTGCTCTTTGAAGTTGAAAAGAGGCCATACAATTAATCAATTTCTCTGCCTCAAATCTGTTCTCTTAAAATAATGAGGAAAAAGGTTTTATCAATTTAAGTTGATTTTTACTTTGGCCAGTTTTCTCAGTGGAGGACAGGGTGTGAAGCAGTTTCCCCTTTACAGTAATTTATTCTCAATTTTTCCAACCCTTTATCTTCCTTCATTTGCTATGCTTTTGGAGTCATTTCATAGTGCCTGAATATGAGTTTCCTTTGGGAGAAATGATATGGTCAGGGAGATACCATCTGCCCATGGGGGAGGGGTGGACTAGTCATTTTACATTCTGTCTTCATGGTTTAGTTTTAATGACAGATTAAAATGATGGGCTATGCTGAATGTGAAACAAAGCAGGGTGGTGAAGAAAAGCACATTTTGACTTCCTTCTCTTCTTTTTAAATGTTCATAGTCTGAAATATTATTCTCAAATAGTGTCAGAAAAAAAACTAAATCTAGGAAATAAATGCTCTTTTATCAAGAAGAGGCACTGATTCATCATTCAAAAGATGGACTTAATTTTAATAAACTTTATCATAGTATTTTATTTATTTATTTATTTTTTCATCAGGTCATGATCAGAGTTCAATTGCTATCGAGGCACATAAACAGTCTTAGGACAATGCATTCTCCTTCAAATTTACTCAGCAATTGATTTTTAAGAAGCTTTATATAGAGGATGAGAAAGCTTGGGGTTGAGAAACCTAGTTTGCATTGTATTTTACTGACGTCTAAATATGCCAACATTTTTAATTGAATACAATTGCTAAAAAACTTGCAAATTGCAAATTTTTATTTTATATTATTATTCTTTAAATGACAGTTAACTGGCATTGACCTTCCACATCAACTAGGGATATATTTTATTTTTAGTTATAATAATAATATAATATATGTAATTTTATTGTATATAATATGTGTGTGTGTGTATATATATATATATATATATATATATATATATATATATATATATATATATATATATATATATATATATTATTTTTTTTTGTTATTTTTTTTTTTTTTATATTGCTATGACTAAGACATTTTATTAGCATATGCCAAAACAATCTTCACTGAAGGAATCTGAAGGTTTGTATTGTCCAGGGATTAGATTTTATTTTCCTGAAGAGCAATTTTTCAGCATGATTTAATGATTATATTATAGTTTAGCTTTATTCAGGTTTTCCTCATGCATGTTAATTGGACAGACTCAGAAATAGGTCAGTCTTATGTTTCACTGAAAGAAACATAGACTTTTTCTATGAATTTCTGCGAGCCATATTCCATAGGTACAGCTATGTGACTGAGCGCCTCATTCCTCCCTCATTCGCTCAGTGTTCGTTCCAGAATGCTTTCTCTGCATTTCTTCATGCTGTCCTCTTTTCGATCTTACCGGCATATAATGACTCTGCCAACGCTGAGGAAAGAAACATAATGCCATTCTTACAGTCATATTAAATCTGCCAAAGTACAGTAAGAAGGAAAAAAAATAACTGAATAAAATTTCAGGGTTTATACACTGATTAGGTCGTACATGCAGTGCCTTGCACACAATTAAAAGACGCAAGACAATTAAAGCCAATAAAGTCTTAAATACTCAATCTTTTTTTCTTTAGTTCTTGTCACACTTGCATTTTTAGCTGAAAGAATGGTATACGACTGCTTTTCGTCATAGACCACCCCAGCGCAATCACATCTTTGACAGCTGGCTCTATTAGAGGATTATGGAACACGGCTGTGGGTGGCAAAGAGCCATGCTGACAGACCTGTTAGTAACAAATGACTCCACAGACTATGAAAACACTTAAACAAGCCATATGAGTTCATATGGTCACTCGAGACCTGAAATAAAGTACCGATACCGTGACAAAGGACTAACAATCCAGGTTTTTGCCATATACTGTTTTGACTTGGTTAACCAATAAGAGCAGAGAATGGGGTAGCAGGTGACTACTGACTATCAATCACGTCATAAAAGGGCCATGCAGGGAGTTCAGGCATGAGAAAAGTGAGGTTATGTGGTCTTTGGCCTGACCATAACAGTTTGGTTGCACAACGCCAGATTGAAGGTGTTTACGGGAACTGTTAAGGGCTTGCTGACAGTATTAGAGGTTACGGCTGCATGGATGTGCTTACACAGCAGTTAGGGCGGTTTGTTCAGCATGTTTTAATTTTGGATTTGAAATCAAGCAAACAATTTCAGAAGTGGCATCAAGCAGGCATTGTGAATACTGTGCCTATCAGTAAACTAAACTGCTTTAATAAAGCATAACACTAACACTTTTTGAACAATTATTCATCTTTAAAATAACTGATCCACAAACCCCTTAAAGATCACCAAAAAATCAACTTTCACAAAGTTTCAATGACCCTTGTTTTTTATTGATTTATTTATTTACAATTACTACAGGATATATTGTTCCGCATATACTGTTTTCACATCTGAATGGTATATCTGCAAACCTGATTTTTTTTCAACAAAGTAATTTAATTAAATGTTTATTTTCCATCACAAGCTGATTTTAATACAACAATTAGGAGTCACACACACATGCGCATATACATATATGATCTCTATACTTTGTGTGTGTGTGTGTGTGTGTGGTGATTCTCAGGAGTAGATAGATATCCAGGATGGCTTGTAATGGTTCAGATAGGCCGTTCTCACCCACGGTGACAGGGAGATTGGACAGTTAGGAGACAGAGTGCAGGCAGAAAGACCCTTACACAGCCTTATTAGCCATGTAGAGTTATCTCCCAAGTGTCAATACAGAGAGCGCAGCAGAGAGATAGCAGGACAACAGGGAGGGGGCCGAGGGATCTTGACTAAGAGAAGCGTGATGACCGAAACCTTAAAGGAAGAAAGTAGGTGATAGAAAAGAAGAAGCTTGTGACAGAAAGCCTGGAGAAATGTTGGTGTGGTGGAGAAGGGGGGTCGCCATCACAGACATCCAAACATACACACGTACACACTCACACAAGCACGAAAAGGAGCTGGCAGACAGTGGAAAAGAGAGGGATAAAGCCTCATACACTCACAAAAAGTGGTTTGCTGACAGAAAAAATGACTTGCGCTACAGGAAAAATGCTAATCCACAAGATATTGAAGCCAAAAAAATTATCCTTAATTTTTAATTAATGTAAAACGCGTTGCGGCAGCATGCAGACATAGGCAAGATGACTTGCGTGCCTATTGGCTGTCCTGGGCAACTTCAGCAGCCTATCGAGAGAGGCCCTTGGTGATGTCAGATCCAATGGGATCCTCCACGTCACCTCCAGCCAAAGAGAGTGTGGCCTGGGCCTATAAATTTAGCTTGATGGGCTGATTTAATCTGGTTTTTCATCGCCGAAGCGAAGCCAGAGTGTGTTGCAGGCATGGCAAGGATACACAGTACTTGTTCCCTCTTCTAAAGAGACCCAAGGTTACGTTAGTAACCGTGTACAATTCTTTTCGAGAGAGTTTCTCGTATGGAGTAATATCTTACGCTAGGGGAACACAGTGTAAAAGCGTGCTGGGTCAACCAAAGTCCCATGGGCAGGTGCCCGGTGCTCATATAGTGCATAATCACCAGGGACTCACAAAGAGTCTGAGAAAGAGAGGCTGAGAGCGTCAATCCCAATAAGTTAGCATCCTAAGGGAGCTAATCACATCAACAGTGTTCCACACAGTCAGGGTGAAAATGTTCAGCCTGAACTGGGTAGCGGTATGGGTCTTACTTTTGCCCATGGAGTTATTTTATTGATCAGCAAGCGGTGCTCAAGCGGTTGTAGTATTCTGAGCTGAAGAATAGAATACTACAGAGGCAGACAATACAGATTTTTAGACCGAAAGTAGTTTAGCCTGTAAGGCGGGAACCAAAACCTTATAAGATGTAGACGGAGAGGCCCAGCCTGCCGCTATACAGATGTCCTGCAAGGTAATCCCGCTGAGATCAAGCCCACGACGAGGCAGACGCCTCTTGTGGAGTGTACTCTAACACCTAAAGGACACTTCAAGTCATTAGACGTGCTTTGCCAGTGCTATGGCATCAACTATCCATCTGGACAGGCTCTGTGTCGATGCGGCTAGTCCCTTAGCACGTCCACTGAATGAAACGAAGAGCTTCTCAGTCTGTCTGAAAACAGACGAGCGAGACACATACGCTCTGAATGCCCTAACTGGGCAAAGGAGGCTTGCATCCTTTTCCTGGTTGTAAACCGACAGGGCAGACAGGGAAATAACCCTGAATCCTGAATGGTGTGTTGAGGGATTTGGGCACGCATCCCGTGTCTTGGTTTGAGTATGACTTTCCAGTCATTTGGCCCAAATTCCATACATGTCACGCTTACTGAGAGTGCTTGTAAATCCCCCATGTGCATCACTAAAGCAAGAGCCATAAGAAACACTGTCTTGAGACGAGGGATGTCACATGTCTGACAAATGGATTGGCTCAAACGGGGCACCTTTCATGGCTTCCAAAACTGTGGAAAGATCCCACATGGGGACTGAGGGGGCTCTAGGAGGAGCTTCATTGAGGAAGCGAATGACCAGATCGTTCTTCCCCAGTGACTGGGTCGCGGGTTTTGTAAACGCTGCTATGGCCACCACATAAACTTTGAGCATGGATGGGGTTCTGCCCTTATCCAGTAGCTCTTGAAGGAAGGAGAGAAACTTCCGTAACCCCACACTGTAGGAGTGAAAAGCCTTGAGCTTTTGCACCAGCCAGAAAACACAGACCATTTTGAGGAATAGAGTCGTCTAGTAGGCGACGCTCTCAGCCAACGTGGATTGTGTTTAACACTCCCTCTGGTAGGATTGCAGGTACCCATTGATGGCTCATGCATGCAGGGACCACAGCTCCTGGGCGAGGATGCCAAATCGAGCCCTTGGCTTGAGAGAGGAGGTCTTTCCTCGTCAGTTTTGGCCATGGGGCAGTGCTTATCAGCTGCATCCGAACTGGAAACCAAGCCTGTTCAGCGGCGGTATAAGCATGGGTGTGCATAGTGGGAAGTAGTGCGGCAAGCTTTGGAATGTACCGCCGTCTTAGCTCGCTGTCCAGCAGAGGGGCGTGCAAAGATAGACCGCTACAGCTTTTTCTACTGGAGGAAGAGTGTGGTATCCTCTGTCTTTAGCACCGTTCACCACGGAGAATGCTGCTGAGACAGAGGTATGCCAGTCCCTTTGCAGTCTAAGTCGGGTTGTACGCGGGGCACAGCCCACTCAGCACAGAGAGCAGACGCATCAGCTCGGATTCCGATGCTGGCCCGTTTCCTGACGAATTGTGGGTAGAAGGGGAGGTCCACAGAGCTCGCCCAATCCTCACTGTTCGACGGCAGGATAGAGCAGCTGGTCTCCTCTGACAGATGCAGTTATCTCGTCGTTATTAATCGCGGAAGTGGCGGCGGACGGTGGCTGTTGTCGGTCGGTTGAGCGACTTGAGTGAAGCTGGTAAAGCTTGCGGGCGAACCAGTGAGCTTTCACGGGCTGGAGAAGGTTTGTGGACCCGCTGAGTACGGAAATGCAGACTCAGAGAAAAATGCCTCAGAGTTATCTTGGGCAATAGCTTGTAATGATGGCAGTCACCGTCAGCGAGAGCTGCATGATCCTTACCCAGACAGGAAACGCAGATGAAATGGCGGCCCCCATCACTGAGTGTGGCTCGAGACGAATCCACAGGAACGAGGCATCTTTAGAAAGACGCTGCTCTTTTTTATAGAGAGTGTGAGTCGCAGCGGCGAACACACACTCGGCAGAGTAAAAGGATATAAATGCTGGGAAAGCATAGAAGGTACGCGCGACTGAAGGTGGCGAGATGAAGGCCTCCGGCTTCAGATGCAAAGACTCGTCCCGCAGAAAGCTTTTTGTCAGACGACGCGGCTTCTTCACTCCGGATCCAGCGACTCGTGAGCTTCGATAAACAGATGAAAAATCAGATTACATCAGCCCATCGAGCTATATTTATTGGCCCAGGCTCACGCCCGCTTTGGATCTGACATTACCAAGGGTCTCTCTCGATAGGCTTCTGCAGCTTGCCGCAGGACAGCCAATAATTCAAAATTTAGGATAATTTTTGGATTCAATACTCTTGTGAAAAAAAAAGTTTTTTTCCCCGTAAGTGTAAGATATTATATAATATAATATTTTCAAAAAAACAAACAAACAAACAAAAAAAAACATCACATGTGTAAGCTGTTTTCCTCTGGTAGACTATAAACATGTCCCCACAAGGACAAGGATTTTGGATATTGTCATCTTTGTGGGGGCATGTAGTGTTTTCCAGGACACACACACACAAACAGAAGCAGTTGACAGAGAGAGGTTGTGCTCCCCCACCATCCCTGCACCTGTAACACTTTGAGAATAATCATCCATCATGGCTGGCCGTTGGCCTGTGTGGTCCTTTTTCAATAGACACTATTGACACTAGTCGTCTCTCTCCCACCCACAAGCTGTCACCAGACAGAAGTGATGTGAGTGCGAGAGAGAGAGAGAGAGAGAGAGAGAGAGAGAGAGAGAGAGAGAGAGAGAGAGAGAGAGAGAGAGAGAGAGAGAGAGAGAGAGAGAGAGAGAGAGAGGGGAAAGAAGAACTTGATGTTGTTCCAGACATCACAAACACTGGCAAAGGAAGGCATCCTGTCCATCCGTCCCGTCTGTCTGAATAAAGAACTGCAAATACATTTTTAAAGCTACACCATTTCTATTTCGAAAAGAAATGATGTTCTTCTGAATTTTCTATACCTCAAAAAATCCCGAAAAGTACCACAGTTTCTACAACTGTTTTCACCATTGATAATGTTTCTTGAATGTTTACGAATCAGCAAATGATATTGATTTCTGAAGAATCGTGGCTGAAAATTCAGTTTTGCCATCTGATGAGTTTTGAAAATTCTGAAAATTGAAAATTCAGTTTTGCCATCTGATCAGTTTTGCCATCTGATGAAAAACTGAAAATTCAGTTTTGCCATCTGATTTAAAATTACATTTTAAAATATATTAAAATAGAAAACAGTTATATTAATTTGTAATAATATTTCACAATATTACTGTATTTTTTATTAAACAAATGCAGCTTTGATGACCATAGGTTACTTTTTTCAAAACCTTTTTGAAAAATTTGACCAACACCAAACTTTTGAACAGTGTAGAAATTTGAAGTTATGCTAGTTCATGATACCAAATATGGATATACACGAATATTTGAATTTTTGAATATTCGATATGTAATTATTATTCGAAAATAAAATACTATTTGAATTTTGAATACGTTGCTTTGCTGGCCGTAAATGCAGAGAGTCCATGATAAATCCTAAGAACTAACTCGCAGTTATAATTAAATGCACTGGATGGCGCTGTGGAGTGTGTTAACAAGTTGTCTGTATTTGATCACATAATGTTGTCGTCTGCCTCACGAAGTTTGGAATTAACATTACTTGAAAAGGATCTTACTAAACGGAATTACTTTTGATCAAATTATTTAATTAACCTGAGTTATTGATGTCATCACTATGAGAAATCACATGAAATCCAAACAGTCGAGTGAGGAAAGACAGCTGTTCATCAACTGCAGGTAAGCGCAGCTGGACCCCGTGTGATCAGAAGATGTTAACTTATCTAATAGCAAAATGATTTTGAGACATACTTCCTTTAAGTTTCGTTGGAGGAGACCGGTTTAAGAACAGAAAATGCAAAGTGCTGTTAGAAACACCGTTCTCTTTGTGTCTCTGAAACGTCTGTCAGCGAGTCTTTTCTCACTCGAGCATAAAGTGCTGGCGGCTCCCCTGCATGTAACGTTAGATATTATTGTTTTTCTCAACATAAACGTGAAACAATATAAACACGATAATCAATCATTTGTTGACTCGTGTGTATGTGTGTATGTTCTGTACGATATCTGATGCAATCTGCTTTATTAGGGTTTTTTTTCGCTCGCGCTGCTTGAGCATGCTTTTAATAATGCTTTTTTTATATATATTTTTTGTTTACACATAGGCCTACTGTTTAATGTTTTCAACTAAAAGAAAACTTGTAAGCTTGTTGTGTATTGCCTAATTGTAAGCTTGTCCAGAAATGGTGACAAAAACGTAAAAAAACTTAAAAATAACATCTTTTTCGTTACAATAATTTAAATAATCGAATATTCGAATGCAATTTAAAAAAAAATGCCCATCCCTAATACCAAACGCATTAATTAACATTAACAAATTGAACCCTATTGTAAAGCATTAACATTGGGCTACAGTTCATTAGTGGATGATGCACCAATTTATTTGTGTGGCACATGTTATGAGGGCATTGACCCTGACATTGAGATGGCCCAGAAGGTGCAGACAGTGGGGGAACACATGAAGCTATTTGAGAAGGACTCTAAGTGCTCCATAAAGTACATTTGGCACACACATAACTGGGTTTTTACATCCGACCAAAGCCTGGTTATACTTATACTTTGAGCAAACTCTGTGTAATTCAGACTCACAGGTCTAAGAGCGTATGTAGCGTTAATGTGTTTGGCAAGCACTCTTCTTTGACCTTCTCATTGGAGATTGGGAACCCACTGAAACAGTAGCTTGACAAACTTCTTGAACTTCTTAAAGTGACATTTCTAAAATAGTGTGTGGGATAAGAAGGACAGTTATTTTATTATTTTTGTTCAAATGATGAAATGTGTCATTATAACCATTTAACATTTTACTTGAAAATTATGATTAACTATGTTAAATGCACTTAAATGTATTAGACATTAGGTCGTTTGATATTTAACATAATATCAACATGAAGATCAATCATTCAAACTATTTATTATTCTCAAGTTTAGATTTTACAGAAATCACAAAACCTAATATAATCAAAGTTGCATTTGGATTCATTAGTCTTTTCCAGAGTAAAGTCAATGTCAATATATTTTCTTTTCACCTACATGTATATCAATATACACAACTTATCATCTTGTTGTTCCAAGCCTGTATGACTTTATTCTGCCTTACACAATTTTTTGGCCAACCAATAGAAGTCAGTGAGGTCCATTGTTGTTTGGACTCCAACTTTCTTCAAAATGTCTTCTTTTATGTTCCACATAAGAAAATGTCATATAAGATTAGAATGACATGAGGTTACTTTAAGCTAGCTACTTGCCTACACTGATTAAGACCTTTCAAAAAAGGCTTGAGGAAGATTTACGGACTTGTTAACACTCATCCAGCTCTAACCTCAATTGTCCATCTCCACCGTGAGTAGGCCAGACCATGCAAGCGGATGCATTGGAGGCTAATGTACCCTCATGGTGGGCGGCAGGGAAATGAGGGTCTGGGGCTGGGCAAAGGGGCTGGTCCCAGGAGGCTCTGGAAGACTTTAATAGCGGAGCCAGGGAGATGCCTGCCTGCTGTGGTTTCTCGGTTGCCGATGATTTTAGTTTCAGGTGACGTGCATCATGCTCTATTAGCGGCCTCTTCCGACCACAGTTTTCTTTGGCATGTGAAAGGCGCACTGGAGCTCCGCTCTGGACGCGTAGCTTTTCAACACACGTACACACACATACACACCCCTACACTTTACATAGATGCAGGTCTGCATCTCTGCAACCAAACACAAGAACGATAGACACACGCACCTATGTGCACAAGCTTTCAGCTCCTCATATTTCCAGCTTCCCTTAAAACACACACGGACATATATATGCGCTTTTAGGAATGATTCTATCACTTCAAGTCAATCAAAGGATAAATGAGTTTTGAAAGGTGACTTTATAAAGTCTTCTTAAAGGAAGTTCACTCAAAAAATTTAACATTTAGTTTTACTTTAACCCTCATGTCATTTCATACGTGCTTTTTCATGTGCAACATAAAAGTTTAATTCTTTAGGAAATGTTTAAACAGCTCATGTCATACAAGGCCATTAGTGACCAGAAAAGGGACAACACAAAGCACTAGAAAATAATGACTATGGACTATATTCCAGGTCATACAAATGTTTATATATGGTAAAAAGATGCTAATATTTTCCACTGGCGGAGATCGCCTGTAGCTCGTGATCAAATCCCCATTTAAAAAGACGAGCAACATTGTCATAGTAACCGAACATGAGTGTTTTATCTAAAGCACATTCAAGCTATACTATTAACCATTCATGGATTCATTGGGAATCAAACATATAACTTTGGCATTTCTGGCACTACAGTTTAAACAACTCAAATAAACTCTAGATGCAAAGTTTCAAGAGGGCAGGATCAGTGACACAGATAATGACTTAATCATTATTTAGAAGACTTAAATTATAGCACACAAAATGCATTGAATATTATAGATTTTTGGAGCTTAAAGGAGAACTCTGGCGAACAATGCCTTTGGTCTAATAAGACATCGTTACCTAGTCAATCGTTCTCTGAGATTTGTTTTCATGATAATCGAATGTAAAGAGTTTTATCTCTAAAAACTGTTTCAGCGTATAAATGCTAGTAATGGGGGCACTGACTAAGTAAAAGAAATCGCTAGTTTATACCACTAACAAGGCTCAAAATAGCCAGACACTAACGCAGTAACACAATGAGGCTTCATACATGCAAAACGAAGCATTGAGAACTTTGTAAGTGTACAGACCATTTAATAAGAAGATACTTTATAAAGACCGTTCACTTCGTATACAGGTAGGCGGCATCTCGATATGTCAAACCACGAACAACGTGCTGAGTGATTTACACAGTCTCATCCCAAGAAGTCATATAACTGACGTCTTGGGACGTCTTTTGACCATACGTCAATATCAGCCTTTTTAGGGTACCCTTAAACATCGGTTATATGACGATTCCTGGGACGTCATACAACTGACGCTTTACCTTTAACGTCAGTTAGGTGACGGGGTAGGTTTAGGTCTGGGGTAGAGTTAGGATCCGATAGACGTCATCGAACCGACGTTTAAGGGTACCCTGAAAGGCGGATATTGACGTATGGTCGAAAGACGTCCCAAGGCGTCAGTCGTATGGCGTCTTGGGATGAGACTGCGCTGGAGTGATTCCGCTGTTCAAGGATCGACTTATCAAGACTATTTTCTAAGATGGCTCCTGTCTGTACACACAAAGTGAACTGTCTTTATAACGTATCTTCTTATTAAACGGTCTGTACTCTTACAAAGTTCTCAATGCTTCGTTTTGCATGTATGGACACTCATTATGTTACTGCGTTCAGTGTGGGGCTATTTTGAGCCTTGTTAGTGGTATTATAACTAGCGATTAATTTTTACTTATTAAATGCCCCCATTACTAGCATTATACGCTAAAGCGTTTTTAGAAATAAAACTCCTTACATTTGATTATCATGAAAACAAATCTCAGAGAACGATTGACTAGGTACCGATGTTTTATTAGACCAAAGGTTCATTGTTCGTCGGAGTTCTTTAACAGTCATAGTCATCACTGTGAGCCATTTTAAAACAAGAGTTTCATAAACATTTATCTGTTTGTATTCTAGGGGGGAAAAAGTAGCAGCATGGTCTTTGAACGAAATGGGTGAATAAAGGAGAAATTATTCCTTGAAATATACTATTTTGACTGTAATCAAAAGTAGATATCATCTCAATCAAAATCCATTTGAAATTACAGAAATTGAAATTGCTGTATTCTGAAAGTATTATCAAAGATCTTGAGATGCACAGGAATGACTCAAACTCTTGTCTTTGGCAGTGGTGCCAGATGAAGGATCAGGCTCGAGTGTATTTACACCACACAGAGGTGTGTCCACACGTCCCGTAGCGCCTGTGTGAAGTGGTTTGATGTTGGTCCCTCATGCGGTCCTTGCCGAGTTTCCAAAATCCTGGGTGGCTATGAATTTCACTGTAGCTCTTTTTCCTCCCCTTCTTTCATTCTTAAGACTTTTTTTTATTTTGTCAAAATGAAGGAAATTTCCTGTCTGAGGCAATTCTTTGTTTGTTTCCTCGGATGAGGTGGGGAAAAAAATAGTCTGAAGGAGGAGGCAAAGCTCGCATGACACTGCCCAGCTAAACATTAGAGCCTAATGTGTCATCTGAACAGGCCCTGAATGGAAATTTACAGTGGAACATGTTGAAGTGGGCTTCCCTCTTGTTTTATTAAAGCACAACTGTAAATTTAAACCCTGATTTTCAACAGATTACAAAAGTGTGTTTGAACCCATGCACCTTAGCTGTTATTTTAACGCTGTACAACACCGTCCTGATTATGCACCCATAAAGCCATTTCGTACAATATGTAATAACTCCATAAGGATTCACACGCACACCAAAGAACTGAATCCAGACACAAAAACAGAGCTGTTTCTCATATGAAACTGCTTTCATATTCTAATGAGAGCAGTCAGAACATCAAAAGAGCCTTATGCAGATTAAGTCATTAATGTAGAGAACCTGTTAGTTGAGCTTGCGTGTGCACAGTTACGCAGCAGATCATCTGTGCGTCACGCTCCATGAACCAAAGTGAGAGAAACTGCAGACAAATGAGCCCAGTGGAAAGTCTTTTTGCCTTTAAATTGACTGGAACGGGTCACACGAAGGGTGTCCGTTACACTTGCAAATTTTATATTCTTACAGATCTTGTCAGGGGCAATGAATGACACAGTTGTGACAATTCGAGCCCACAGTCCGTGACTGAATGGCAGGGAGTGAATGAGTTGTTTGGTCAATACAGCAACTCCTTAGCAACCATTTCTGTGGCTAAATAGAGGGAATTTTATGCTCTGGCCCCCACCCAATGCATACAAAGCCGACTACGACTTCATTGCGGCGAGTATAAAAATAATTTATTCTTGGCTAAATCCTTCGCCAAATCTTCTAATCACCGTAAAGGGCTTTCGGTATGTGTTATGTTGCAGATTCCTTCAGATGCCTGTGTGAAAATATTTATGATGTGTTCCTACGTGGCACATATAAGGCAGTGATTTATTTTGCTAGATGGAGGAGGACGCTGTAACTGGTTTATGTTCGTAGATGATGCGAAATTGTATCTGACACTCACAGCTTATGAATCATTTGATGTAAATGTTTTAGAAGTTGTTTGCTGTGTAACTTCCGTGGAATTGAAATATAGTGTCCTGTGATTCTCGTTCCAAACCTGTGTAATTTAGTTCATAAACAGTAGCCTCAGTCAAACATTGAAACTTGAATCAGCTTGTGTCCTTATGTTCAAGAGAATCACCGCATTGAAAGGCAGTCCACCCTGTTGGTCTTGGCAGAACGGCATTTTTTTTTCTCTGCTTGAAATGCTGTGGTTCAAACCCCACTCTGAGCTTTGATGTGCTAGTGTTATAAGTCTGTTCAATTGTAATATATATCTATGTCACCGTGTCTCATAAAGTTTCAGCTAAAACCAGAGAAATGTCACGCGTAACTGCTACACCCAGTTCACACATACAAATTTTTGACATTATGCTCTCTGTATATGCAGAAAACACATTTATTTTCCACCTTAATGAATAATGCAAAGGAATTGCATGCTGTCTCCGATATTTAAAGAAACGGTCAAAAACATCTCATCTCATTAAGTAACCCTGTTAACCTGCAGTTGGAGAGTCACGTGACTCACGCGGCATATGTTATTTACATTCATGGAGCGGGAAGATGTTTGCAGAGAAGGATAATTTGACAGTCAGATAAACCAGCAGACAGACAGATAAACAGTCTGCCTCGTCGCCACAGAGATCTCATTGTCAGTCTTACTGAAACCCTTGTTTCTCACTGCCATCCCAACAGCCATGGGGCAATATTTAAGCAGACAGTCAGAAGACGTCCAAATATTGAACAACATTTTCTCTTTATTTCTAGCCCTCCCCCTTTTTTCTATTACTTCTGTAACTTTTTTTGGGGGGCTTAGACCACAAATCCCAAACAAACAAGAAGGCTGAGGAGCGGGAGAATGGGCTGACTCATCAGAGAGTGAGAGTGAGAGAGATGGGAGAGAGCTCACCATTCTCACTGAACCAGAGCAAAGAAGGCCAACCAGTGCTCTGCATACAAGCTCATGGACCACCCAGATCTCTCGACTATAAAGTAATATTACTTTAGCCACCTCTGCTGCATTGGTTAGGTTAGAGGTATGAAGTTATTACAAGCGTCTAGAAAATATTATGCGCTTTGAATACTATTGACCACCACAACAGAGGGATAGTGGTTTGACAATATTAAAAACTGCTTAAACAGAATATATATATATATATATATATATATATATATATATATATATATATATATATATATATATATATATATATATATATATATATATGTATATATATATACGTTGCTGCATGCCCGATGAAACTCACGTATGTCTAAAACGGTTACTTTTCAGGAAGTGAAAAAAACATGTAATTTCAAAAGCAGCTGAACGTAGCGTTGTCATGCTTGGCACAAGATATTTAAATGTAACCATATTCTTGCCAGTGTCATGATATAATCCATATTTGACCCAAAATCGAGTTTAAATGGACATACGTGCATATTGTATAGTAACGGTGGTCGATACGCATTCTTCCGTTCATTAATTAGAATGACCAAATCGCGTTTCATATTGACAGATGAATAGGCTACGCTCAGTTTATTAAATGTCTCTTGCAAACTATGAAGAGACAATGAATCAATACACTGGCATGGATGGCGAATGCTAGACTGATACTTTATTTACACAATCCTACCGTAATTTTGTTGGAAATGAGCTGCATTTTATCTTCAGCTAATTTCAAAATCAAAGACATACATCAATAAGAGAGTGTGGCAACAGCCTGCCCTGTAAGATCACTTCGTTTCTTTACTTGAAGATGATTGTGTGATTGTGAAGATGATTGTGTCTGTGACATACTTTCACTTTTGAAGCAGCTGCTCATCTGCGGTGATGCGTGTCGCAGTAGAGCAGTCATATACTGACTATAACGTGTCATATAGCCTATATAACACGCTCTCACTTCGTTTAATTTTTTTTTTTTGCATTTGTGGGAGGAGTAAAATATACATATGTGGTTCAACAACCAGATTGTGTTTACACCTAGTAAAGATCCGAACACAATGCGAGCCAGACTACCTCCAGGTGGTCAGGCAGATCCGATCACTATCCGATCACAACGTATTTACACCTTGCATTAACATGCCTTTTGTATTATCCGGATAACTTATCTGGATACAGATCACATTATAATACCAGGTGTAGGGGTCTCAGAGCACGTGACCGCGAGAAACTTCACTGAGAACGTGCGAGATGCCTCCACAGGGCGGGGAGATACCATACTGTCTATGGGAGATACGCTGCGTGATTGACAGCTTTGACAGCAAATGGAAATACGTGGAAATCAGATGACATGATTTCACAACTTTTCATTGGTCATTTAGATAATGTGAAGTATGCTGTATACGGAAATGAACCTGGACATTCTATCCGTAAAAAATCTCAAAGTCGTCAAAATGGACATACTTGGATTCTCATCGGACAGCGACGATATATAGTTTTATATTAGTATATTTTATATTTATATATTTGTATTAGGGGTGTAACAATACCCTCATGTCACAATTTCGATACATATCACGATACAATATTATTCTCGATACTCCAAGACAAATGATAAAAGGTTTACAAAAAATGTATTGTTGATTAAAATGCTAACTGATATTACATTGTGGGTTTAAATGAATAGGCTTGGACTGGTTGTTGTAACCCAAGGACAATGACACCAGAATAAAAATATTCTGGAAGCTGAAAATACAGTTTTATTTTTGACAAATATTCTTGCACTTTTTCTGACTAGATATATTTTACAAATTTAGATATATTTAAATTTTGGGATTTTTTTTTTTTGCTGGTCAAGTTACATAAGTCATTTTGCATTTTTTAGGACCCACAAATATTCCCCATTGCATTATTATACATTACAATCAACATTATATATAGTAGATTAATGTAGTACTGACACTAAAACCTTTTTTAGAATATTATTTATCTATCTATCTATCTATCTATCTATCTATCTATCTATCTATCTATCTATCTATCTATCTATCTATCTATCTATCTATCTATCTATCTATCTATCTATCTATCTATCTATCTATCTATCTATCTATCTATCTATCTATCTATCTATCTATCTATCTATCTATCTATCTATCTATCTATCTATCTATCTATCTATCTATCTATCTATCTATCTATCTATCTATCTATCTATCTATCTATCGATAGGTCAGTTTCCTGCACTGTCCTACTTTTCTTAAACATAAATATAAAGACTTATTTTTTTTTTAAATTGATATTTGTTTATACATTTTATTTAGACACTGAAAATAAAAAAGGAAAAGAAAGAACTTTTGTGGTAGGATCTTGTTTTTGAAGTTTCCCTTTAATTTCATATCTGAAAGCTGTTGCCAATAATTTGATGATTATACATTTCCAGTGTTTGGTGTACAGTCTCATCTCTGCAGTAATTGTATGTCTGTTTTGTAAGGCACGAATGTCATTGCTATTCCTTTTTCTTTTCTTCTGGTGGCCTTTAGGGGAAAGGCTAATATCTTGTGTGTCAACTCACAGCATGAAAACTTTTAGATCTATATAAGGTTACTCATTTCAGAACTTATTTTCTAAGAGAAAGGGAGGGAAAAAATAAATACATTATTTATGAACATATTCCCAGTTCAATGGTTAATTGTTTATCTTTTCACAATTGCTTTGATGTAACCAGAAACGTAATCCATAAAAAGAAAGAAGAAAGTTTTCCTGTTTTTTTATTTTGTTGCTGCATTTCCGCTCATTTCTTTTTTAATGATTTGTGACAAGAGGACATATTGGTTATTGTAAAAATGATTCCTCTTTCTCTATATATTATGGAGGCGTGCATGCACCCCAAAGCCTCATCAGCTTTGATTAAAAACATCTCCTCGGCTGCCTACTCTTCATTAAAGCTGCCATCCGCTACCACTTTAAACATATTATATCTTTAGCTTAACTGACCATGTCCAAAGAGTTTTAAAATGAAAGAAATTAAACATTCCTGGTTTTGTTTTTGGGCTTAAAACACTGCACACTCAGCCTTTTCATGCAAAGCGGTGGAGACAAATTCACAGCAGAAGTCAAACATGGATAAAAAAGGCTGAAACAACAAAATTATCTGGCAGTACTAACCTTAAAAGAAAGAAGAAGAAAAAGAGAGAGAAAATTGTCACTTTGCAACCTACAAAATAAAACTATTTTTTGCTTGCCAGGTGCACAATATTAGACATTCTGTACCGGAGACAACTCTAGTAGTCTCTTAAGGAATATGGTGAGGTCTGTCTTGCCAGCGGACCTGGCAGAGTTTATCCAGTATATGGCCGCATATACACTGCTGTTTATGTCAGAATGAAAGATGGGGGATTTTTCTCAATGAGTCTTTTGTTCATGCTATGGCAGTAGTTACAGCAGAGCTTACAGTATATGAGCCTCATTCAAAATGCACTGCAAGATTATACTAGCGGCATGGATATTTGGTACTGGTTTGACTGGACATAAGATTGATATTTGTAAAGAAACATTGTGACATGTCAGTTATCTGAAAATAAGTTTGTGGTATCTTTGTGGCATATTTAGTGAAGTTTAGCACTTTAGGCAAATACACGTGTGTGTGTGTGTGTGTGTTTTTTTTCACACAGTACTTACTGTAAAGCTTGTATATATTCACTTTACTGCACAATTAATTATGAATATGTATATTGTTGTATGCTGTAATGTATGCCAAATTGAATCATATATACTGTAGAGCTAACATCAGTAAAATATTTACAGTACTAACTAACCACAATCTATTACAGGTTTTCTTTCTATTTTCTTTTTATATTTAAGAAAATATACTACTTTAATTTAAAGTCTTGTTAATTGTCTTACCTTTCATTCTAACATTTGACAGTGAAAAGTCTAAATAAATCATTGGTTTTTACTTTATTTTGATGGTCCCTTTTGAACATCGTCTTGACTATAAGAAACGTTGCACCTACATGTTTGCTAAGTCTCATTAGAGTATTAATAGAGTTTTATTATACTGCTAGGGGGTTAGGGTTAATAAGCTCACGTGCATTCACAAATTTACTTTTAATCAACATAATGTACAGAATGGAACTTCAAAACAGAGTTTTACCAATGGTTGATCAGAAATGATCAGTTACATTAAATTGTGTCTAATAAGAATCCAATGCAATGAACACATTTCTAGTCACGTTAAAGGGTACATATCATGCTTTTAAATCATTCATTTTTATTTATAAATCATACATTTGTGGTCTATATAAAGCATAACTGCAATGCTTGGGTCTGAATTCCTCATTATTATAGCTCCACAGGCCCCTTTTCGACCCCTTTTCTGATGTGCTTCTGTGAGCAAGTCGTTTCAATGCGGCCCCTTTAAAAAAGCCGTACCAGTTCGAACTCCGGTTCAATTCTCCATGTTCGGCCATTATTGTAGTTTGATAAGAGATACGATTACTATAGCTTTAAAGAACATTTTAATTCGCACATTAACAAAATGTCAACTACGGAATACTTGTCCACCAAGCCTTACATATTCGAGCCAGAGCGAGCGATTTGAAAAAGATGACGACGACGAACCGTCTTCATATGGAGGCAGGTATGTAAGTTAACTATGTTGTGTTATTAGTGAAAGTCAACTATTTCTCTTGTTAAAACAAGCACACTGACAAGATAAATGACTGCGGTCTGATCTTACCACTAAAAATCTGTATTGATAATAAAATGATAACTTACGTTTAGAAAGCATCAGGAAACACAGCAGCTAAATGATAGAAGGAAGTCGATCGGCAAACCCTTCTGTATACTGGCTGAGGTTGTTGAAGTGGGGGTCCTTGAAGTGCTTCAGGTCACTACATCCAACAACCGAACATTTTGACTAGCCCTCTCGTAACTTCTGCATGATTGAGCTTGGAATACAAAATCGGAGCGAGAAATAATAATGGCGGATTGCTGGAAGTGTTGGACCGGTAGTCGATGTCCTTATTTGTCAGTTCCGCTGCAAATACGGTGACGTACTTGTTCAAAAAACGTCATAGACAACAGAAAAATCTGAACAGGTTGAAAAATATGACCAAAACAGAATATAAAGATATAAACGAAGCACCTGAAGAGAATAATTTCATCTTTTCTGTACTTATAAACACTCCAAATCTACAACAAAATGCATTTAAGGGCTAAAAAAGTGGATTTTGCATGATATGTCCCCTTTAAAAATAATGTCTGTGACAATTTAGACTCCTTCATTTTAAATAATTTGTGAAATAATTATTACTAATTATTTCCCCTAGCTCTGTAGGCCTATATTTTTTTCAAGGAATAGCTATTACAAAAGTGAATGCATATTGACATCAGCATGTGTGCGGTGTCTAGAGTACAATATCATTGATAATATGGCAGAAATACTGGTAACACTTAACAATAAGGTTCATTAGTTACTACATTAGTTAGCATTAACAAAGAATGAACAATACTTCTTCAGCATTTGTTAATCTTTGGTAATGTTGATTTCAACATTTACTAATACTTTATTAAAATCTTGTTAACATTAGTTAATGCACTGTGAACTAACATGAACAAAGAGTGAACAGTTAGATTTGTATTAACTAACGTTAACAAAGAATAACAAATACAGTAACAAACGGTTAGTTTATGTTAGTTAATGCATGAACTAATGTTTAATAAATGAACCTTATTGTAAAGTGTTACCGAAATACTGATATATCTATAACTTTACATGCTCTTAATGCCTAAAAATTGATGTGACCAAGTTTGGTCTCCAAAGGACAGATAAATTACTATAAACTTTAGCAAAGTGTGAGACAAACTTCCACTTGTAATGATGTCTTGCTTGGGCTCTACTAAGCTTGTCCTTAACCATTTAATCACCCAGAGTAGCATTGCCAGAGCCATTTTCTGGTCTACGGCACAATAACAGAACGGCCCCAAAGAGTGAAGCAGTGGCCCGACTCAAACACTCAGTTTATCAAGCATAACCCTGTAGAAACGCCACAACACCTGTGCTCGTTCCTCTGCTCAGTGCTCACTCAGGTAGTTCCTGCTGGCCCCCCTCAGAGATGTGTGGAATATACTCTCTCTCTCCTGCTCTTCTTCCTGCTCACTGTTTGACTCGTCTTCTGCCTCTTTTTCTCACGCTTTCATTGTGCGTCTGTGTTTTTTCTCCCTCTGATCTCGTCTCTCCTCTAGACATCAGTGTGGTAGACTGACGGAGGGCTCTACGAGTGAGTCTCTCTTTCTGAAACCGTTGGCTCATTAGAGCAGCATGTTTGTATAGGCAGACTTAGTATTTTTAGTGTGTTGTTTGTTTTACGTGCCCTCTGTTCTCACAGTGGAAGAGAGGATGCGGCTTTTCGCTGATGTTACGCTGAAGCCGAGTTCTTTGCGCTTTTGCCACACTGCAGGGAGGAGAATTGCAAAACTTTTTCGCCTCTCATTACAGCTGCGTTTCAGAGCGTCTGGGAACACTGTGCTGATGGCACGCCTTTGGTCGCTTCCAAAATTACCCCACAGCAGGTTCTGTGATGTGGTGTTTTCTTGTAAACAGGTTTGAGGATGGCTGCTCCATAGGTTTGGAAAGTAGGTTTAGTGTAAAACTTTCACCGACGTCTGAATTCTCAGCATGCACACCCCCAGGCACTGCCTTCGAGCCAACGTGTTCGTGAAGGGCAAGGTGTGAGTCCTGGCGATCTAAAGGTTGTCTGAAAAGGTTCTCAGACGGAGTGATAACTCTCAATACTGCAATGGAAGGGATAAACTGGCCCTTTGTGATTTAAAAGTGTCATTTAAAACACAAAACATGTTTCAGAAACCGTATTAGTGCTGTATCTTTGGAAAAGTGTCACTTTGCAAAAATAATGTGTAATAGGAATTAATTTTTTTTGGTTGACTGCAATTCGATTTATGATTTACTCAATTTTTCCTGATTTACTTTCTTTTTTGGGATAAAGGGTTCTTTAAAATTGAGTTAAGAACCCTAGAGTTGTATATATAAACCTTATTTTTTTATAAGAGTGTCTATTTTCAGCTAGCGCGGCATCGTTTTATTTAGTTAATGGTTGATTAAGTAGAAATTTCTCTGAGATAGTCCCTTTCCTTTAGTCACAAAAGGCATGAAAAGAAACATTTAACAAGAAGTTCATTCTTGTATGTTGTCATAAGACCACATCCTCCCTCTTAGCGGACAACAGACTAAATAATGGCCCTAACCGTTTACGGCAGTTTCCTTCACTTTGTGGCTCCGACAAGTGGCCTGCTTGCATAGTCCAAACAAGCTGAGGATGACGTCTACCCTGCCGTTGTTGCACTTTCTTGGTCACCTGACAAGCTAACTCAAATGAACAGGCCGCTGCTCTGGTCTGGTTTTTCTTTTGCCATCCATGTAATAAATATTTAACCTCATTCACTTTTTTTTTTTTTTTTTTTTTTTTTTTTTGTGGCAGTAAGAGATTCATCCCTGAAGAACATGGTGATGTCCTTTATCCAACAAACATCACAAATTATAATGACTGAAATTATCTTTGTGTCTATAAATGACTGGTTTACTTGCTTTTTAAGTTATGTTGTTTATAGTAGCTTTTTTCCTAAGTGTATTGTTCCAGAGAAAACACTTCAGTACATCTCTGAACATAATAACAGAAGTATCTCCTGAATGGAGAGAGACTTGCTAAAAGGTTTGCTGCAACCAATCGATACTCCATGGCTTCTCCTGTTGCCTGAGGAAACCACAGGTTGTCTTAGATATCCCAACCCCCCTCTCCGGTTAGCAGTTTTGTGTTTTCTTTCAGGACTTTAGTTGACTTAAGTTTTGTGTGCCTGTTAAATGAATCCCATCTAGGTCACCAAACTATAAGTAACATGCTGTTATGTTTTCCTATTTTTTGTATTAAGGCCTAGAGGCTAAAATATGGGTGGAGAATTCCTTACACTTCAATTGTTATAGGGGGATAATCTTTGTGTTGGCATTGCATTTATTTGCATTGCATTCACTTTTTTTTTACTTGATTTTTGAAAATTGCACAATTTGATTTATGCAATTCCTTTCAGTATTTATTTTAAATGGACGTAGAATATTATTTTTTTAGGATTTATATGATGGATTTCATGCACACTAACATATAATCCTTTTGCAATAATTAATTTTCCATCTCATTAATGTGTGCGGTGATGACCAGGACCAGGGAAACTATCGACAGAAAAGCTTTTGAAGCAGACATACTACTAGTGGAGTGGGCGTGGAGAACCATAGGTGAAGGCTGGCCAAAGTGAGATAGCCTCGACTACCCACTTTCTCATCCTCTGCTTAGATGCTGGGAACCCTTTCCGGGGTCTCCAAAATATACAAACAACTGGTCAAGTTTTTGCCGCAGGGCAGCTCTGTCGACATATGCATCTAATGCCCTGACTGGGCAAAGCAGATTTATCTTCTCTTTGTCTGATGTCCAAAAGAGAGGAGGACAGAAGGCCTGAAGCACAATCGGTTGTGCCACATTAGTGGGTAACCTAGGAATGTAACCCATTTATGGTGGAGAAAGGCTTTCACCATACCAGGTGCAAATTATAAGCATGAATGAGATACCGACAGGACTTGTAAGTGTTCAATTCTTTTGAGAGACGAAATGGCAAGGAGGAACACAGTTTTGAGAGTGTTAAACTTTCTGAAACCACTTTGATAGGCTCAAAGGGAGCCGCTACAAAGGCCTTTTAACACTATGGCCAAATCCCGAGCCAGCACTCATGTGCAAACGGCAGGCCTCAGCCTCAAAGTGCTATTGTACCAACCGTGCAGTTGACTGGGTTCAGCTTATGATTTCTGCATTATGAACTGAATACTCTCTATGTCAGGGTGCATGGTTTCTTTATGGGGGGAGCCACGGAGGGAAGTATGGTCTCAACAACCTTAATCAAGAGATCAGCGTCTATAACCTGGGCCCCTTCAGAGGCCAAACCCAAAGCTTCTACATTTCTGGATGGTTGTGAAAAAATGTCCCCTCTGGTTGAGACATAAGGTCCCCCTGACCGGAATCTTCCAAGGAGAGCTGTTGAAGCCAAGGCCCGAAAACCAGTCTCTGGCTGGCCAGAATGGGGCCACTAGCATAAGACGGACCCTGCCCTGGCTAACTCTCTCCAGATCTCCTGGTTGCAAAGAAATTGGTGGAAATGCGTACAAACATTACCCCTGCCACGTCTGTACCATGGCATCTGCCCAAGAGGAGCTGTGTGTGGAAGGGGAGAACCATAGTGTTGTCTCCAGAGATGAGAACAGATCTACTTCTCGGCCAAACCTCTCTCATAGGAGCTCCTCCTCTTTAGGAAGGAGTCTCCATTCCCCAACTCAGTCCATGCCTTGACAAGATATCTGATCCCTGATGTTGTTGCCCAGGGATATAAACTGCCCTCAGTGAGAGGAGCTTCTGTTGGGCAACAGGAGGATCTGGTGTGCCAGTTTGTATAGCGTGTGCGACCACAGACCCCCTACTGATTTATATAATAAACCGCCAATGTGTTGTCTGTACAAACAAGAACATGACAGCCTCTCAGGTCTGGGAGAAAGTGTTTGATTGCTAGAAACATGGCCATCATCTCCAGGCTGTTTATGTGACACGAGAGATGATGGCCTCGCCACAGACCTTGAGCCAAGCGAACACTCATTATCACCCTCACTGATTCCACCATCAGCCTTCCATGAATCTGTCGTAAGTGATACGCGATGACAGGAGCCCACAGCACAGGGTTTCTTCCACATTACCAAGGCACGAAAGCACCTGCACTTGACCTTAATCATACGGAATGGGTTTCCCCTTTGGGAAAACCCATTGGTTTTGAGCCACCTCTGCAGGGGTCTCATGTACAGCAGGCCAAAAGGGATTTAAATCAGATACAGCTGCCAGAAGTCTTTGAACTGTTTGAACTGAACCTTTAGCTTGTTCACGGCTGAGAGACTTGAATCAATATGAGCATGAGACAGACGTGCCTGCATTGTCGTCAAATATCATACCACGCCTAGAAAAGTGGTTCACTGAGCTTTTTAAACTTTTTCATGTGGGAGAGGATGACGAAACGCCAAGTGCTCTGACTGAAATAAAATCAACCAATTGTTGATGTAATTAAACATGTGAATGCTGGTATTGCCATGGTGTTGCGCAAAGGAGTCAGTGCTGCATCCACATAACTAGTGACAGTGCAGGGTGACAAAGCTTGGCTGAGTGGAAGAACCTGTGGGTAAGAACCCACGCTTTGTCCCCAAAAGCGAACCTCAGGAACTTCCAGTGTCGTTGGAGGATGTATACATGGAAGTACATGACCTTGACCTCCTTTGACCTGATATGTGACACAATTTGCTTTAGTGTAAGCATCTTGAACTAGAGCTTCTTTACAGATCGATGTATTGATTCATGTTACATGACCAGAGCCTGCTTGAAGCCTACCACTGTTTTTAACACTTGAACTAAATTCTATAACCATTTTCTACTGTCTGCAGGGCCCATTGAGATATATTTGGCAGCAGCAGTCTCTCGACTGGTATAATTTGACAGATGCCCGACACTGGTGTCAGGGTTATTCCCCAAAGCCTTCTTAGAGATAGTAATTGTCCTCAGATCCATTTTACCATTCAAAGGCTTTATCTGTGCCCAATGAGAGGAGCTTGTAGATGGGAGAGACTTGAGAGTGGCGAGGGAGAAATTTCTGTAACGCCACTGCTTGCTTCTTCTCCTCCTGAAACCCCTTTGACAACTGGGGTGACAGTAACTCTAGGCACCGAAGAGACCTTTTATCTTTCTCCTTAAAATTGGACAGATTTAACCATAAATGCCTCTCCGTGGCCACCAGGGCTGCCATGGAACAGCCTATTGACTTGGCCGTATCATTGATGGCTCAGATAGATAAATCTGTAGCCCAGCGCAGTTCTTTGATTGCATCAGAGCTTACTTTATTTCCCTGGTATTTTCCCTTTGTTTCGTCCTGGTATGCCAGCAGGATAGACATTGTGTGCAGGCATGCTAAGGCCTGACCTGAGGAGGAAGAAACCACTGAGCTTTCTTCCAAACTCTGAGATAAAGCACTCAATCCAGCAGGTGAAGGCAGACCCTGTCTCCAACTCCCTCTACCAGAACCATCTTCTAACCCCATGACCTAAATAGCCACTCTGCCTCGGCAGTAGCCTCGGCCGCGAGGAACGTGTGCCGAGACGCCCTCCTTAAAGAGCGCCCAGCGGGTGCGGAGCGCTCTTAGCGGTAGCTCCCACAATGTTCTGACCAGACTTAGGCTAGAGACACACTGGCTGCATGGCATAAGCGTCTTGTAAGCGTGGCGTGTCCATTTTTATTTCGGCTCCCATGTTAACAGATTAGAGCTTGCACACTGCCCGCGTGATAGGCGCGGAAAACGCGTGCTTGCTAGAAATAGAACCGACGCCTATTTTTCACACGACACGCAAGCTTGTTGGAAGCGTTTCCAGGCAAAAAAACAATAGGAAACAATGTTTATGTGTCATTTTGTACACGAATACATATGAATAAATTACATTTTGATATTTGAAAGTCTAGGTTTTGACATACATTCAGATGTCAATGCAATTTAAATGAATAATAACAATAATAATTATCAGTTTTCAAATATTGCCATTATTTTTGCCTATATATAAATTCATGTCATTTTTATTTTTTTAAACAATTGAGTCCTGGTGTCCACTACAGAGCTAGGTCAAAGCATAACATAAAAATTTCTTTCTTTCTTTCTTTCTTTCTTTCTTTCTTTCTTTCTTTCTTTCTTTCTTTCTTTCTTTCTTTCTTTCTTTCTTTCTTTCTTTCTTTCTTTCTTTCTTTCTTTCTTTCTTTCTTTCTTTCTTTCTTTCTTTCTTTCTTTCTTTCTTTCTTTCTTTCTTTCTTTCTTTCTTTCTTTCTTTCTTTCTTTCTTTCTTTCTTTCTTTCTTTCTTTCTTTCTTTCTTTCTTTCTTTCTTTCTTTCTTTCTTTTTCTTTTTTTCTTATGCTCATAACAATGTGATTGTGAATAAGAAAAAAAAACGTTCTGGGTCTCAGGAGGATATAAAGATATGATAGGCTAGAATAACAGTATGTGTGTCTTCTGAGTAACGGTCCACCATCAGGATAAATATAGGCTCTTTAAAGCTACTCAAAATTTGAAAGTGTTATTAACATAAACAGACAGCCTGAGCCAACTACCATATTTTTCGGATTTTGGAAGATGTGTGATAACAGTTGAATTTTTTGTCGTAAAGGCAAGAGCAACACACCACAAATCCAAATGTAGACTGTCCCTCTATGTCACCTAACAGCAGCAGCGCCGCGTCAGACACGCTTCTGGTGTGCAAAGACTCAGAAAACGCGATGCAGCCGCCACGCAGCTGACACGCTACAGAAGCGCCACGCTCATGCCACGCATCCAGTGTGTCTCCGGCCTTAAGCGTGCTCCACTCCCATACAAACAGCACACAACTCGCGTGTGTCCCCACCCATGATGTAGTGAGGGCAGGGAGGAACACACTTGTTTAAAATGTTGTTTGCTCACCGTAATTATTATTACATTCCATCACGCCATTGGACTGATTTCACTTATGCTTTATGACACAATCACACAGAGGCACTCCCACAGCGTCTTTGATGCAGCACAAATTTCCTTGAAAGGGAACTGCTACTGCTATGAAATAAAATAAAATGCATTTGAATTAAAGCAAAAACAACATCTTAGTGTTGCTTCTCAAGTAATTATTTATTGTTTCAAAGATTTTTCAAATGTACATTTACATCACATTTATTCAATTAGCTGATGCTTTTATCCAAAGCGACTTACAATTGCTATATATGTCAAAGGTTGCATGCCTCTGGAGCAAGGGGTTAAGTGCCACATTGGTGTCTCACAGTGGATTTGAACCCGAGTGTCTCACACCAAAGGCATGTGTCTTGTCCACTGTGCCATCACCACCCCTAATGTTTTGATGGTAAAGTTATATGTCAAATTTACATGTCATCAAGAACTGAGAATGTAAATGTGTATTTAAAATGCAATGTATGTCGCTTTGGATAAAAGTGTCCAAATGTATAAACGTACATGTAAATTTTATTTGCAATGCAATGGAGCAGTTAATTCCAAAAATGTATTTTATATGTTGCCAATAATTCACACTTGTGTTTGTTTGTATGTGTGTATATGCACAAACTGTTCATGATTTCATTTTTTTAAGCATTTTAATTAGATTTTAATAATGATCGATGATTGATTTAAGAGACATATTTTTTATTTTATTTTTTGTCAATCCATTGAGAAAGTTCATGCATTGTCAAGTAGTTTGTTGAACTCTCTTTATAACCAGTAAAAGTAAGGCTGTAACTTGACTTTCTTCATATGATTTACTAGAATTGCTGCATTGATTAGTGGCATTGTTGCTTGAATTGTTACATAGGGAGAGCTATTATTTGTTGCATTTACAGGTCTGATTTTTTGAATGTGAAGTTTTGACATCACCAGGTAGACTTGTGTGGGAGGACACCTGTAATTTGTATCAAGGTGGAGGCGATGGAGGAGTATGCAAGCGTTGTTGAAATACATAAGGAATATTAAATCAAATAACACTACCAGACTAGCACAGCAGGTTCTCAGGCCCCAGTACTTTAACTTTCATTAGAAAGCAATTGGTCATGCTCACAGCGGGATCGTTGGCCGACTACATGGTTGAACATTGTTGGCGGTTCCAGAGTAAGTTGAGTTTTGTTGATTTCTCTTTCTCTTTCTTTCACATTATTCATGCGCTCAGAATGGGACAAAAACAAGAAAATAGATGGCAACCGAACACGGTTCTGGGAGATTTAAATGCTGCTTGGGCGCACTGCTGTGTCCTTGAATATGGCCAGTCACTGAGAGCCGTAGGCAGCTAGTAAAGAGAGGGGGTGGTGTGGAGAGTCCCAGCAGGCCGTTTGTCTGGACGGTGCTGTCTAACCCTCCCCTCCAGCTGGGCAGGGCTGAAAGAAGTAGAGCCCTCACTGACTGATTAGGTCTCATGTAAAGTACCACCTGGGAGCCTATTAGAAACACCAAAGTCAATGACAACGCAGACAGATGACGCACCTGCACGGCCACTGAGCATCTACATTCCCTCTATCACTTTGCTGTCTGCTGGTGTTCAGTATGGCTCTGCAAACATACTTGACTTGTAGTTGGCACATTGTGCTGTTGCTTTATGCAATGTTATGGCAGGGCCAAGCATCATTCAGAATTTATAAATGTTATTGTCCAGTTCAGTTTCGCAATTTGATTCAAATTGAGGTGGCAAATAGAAATGCAATTTTTAAAAGTGCAGTTTAGGTTTACAAATTTAGGTTTGCAAGGTTTGTTTTAAACTTTTTTTGAAAGAAAATATGGATGGATGGATGGATGGATGGGTCGTGGCCAGTCCAGGTCAAATTCACACTTATCAAGTCAAATGGAGCCAATTCTGAAGTTCTGAATCTTGCATAACCATGCATTACTAGGCCTCCTTATTCATCTCCTCAGTCTTCCTGTGCTGTCTACTGTATAGACCACTGTGACTCTGTTAATCAGGAAGCCGCTGAACAATGAACTTCTGCCCAGCCAGATCTGTAAGCAGTAAAAGACAACCCTTTGTTTCTGAGAAAGCAACTGCCCTCACCATGAACTAATTAATCTAGTAGTTAATATTAATTTCAACTTTTACTATACATTATTCAAATCAAAAGTTGTATTTGTTAACATTATTTGATACAATGAACAATGAACAGCTGTATTTTTATTAACTAACATTAACAAAGAATAATAAACACCAAATATATTGCTCATTGTTAGTTCATGTTAGTAAATACAATAACTAATGTTAACTAATGAACCTTACTGAAAAGTGTTAGGCTACCATGCTTAATATAAAGCATGATTCCTTAAAGGAGTTGTTCACTTAAAAAAAAAAAAAAAAAAAAAAAACTTTTACTGATAATTTACTCACTCCCATGTCATCCAAGATGTCCATGTCTTTCTTTCTTCAGTGAGTCGAAAAGAAATTAAGGTTTTTGATGAAAACATTCCAGGATTTTCTCCATATAATGCACTTCAATGGGAACCAAACGGTTCAAGGTCCAAATGAGAGTTTCAGTGCAGCTTCAAAGGGCTTTAAACGACAGCTGACGATGAATAAGGGTCTTATCTTAGGACCCTTCAAGTCATGACTCAAAAAAAGATTTGTTCATTTTGATGAACGAGTTTTGAACAGGAGAGTCACGAACGCTCATCACAGAACAGAGCAAGGCGAGCATGTGTGCTTATAAAACTTAAACTTTTTCATTTATTTTCTAAATGATCGATCGTTTTGCTTGATAAGACCCTTATTCATCGTCTGGTGTCGTTTAAAGCTCTTTGAAGCTGCACTGAAACTCTCATTTGGACCTTGAACCGTTTGTTTCCCATTGAAGTCCATTATATGGAGAAAATCCTGGAATGTTTTCATCAAAAACCTTAATTTCTTTTCGACTGAAGAAAGAAAGACATGAACATCTTGGATGACATGGGGGTAAGTAAATTATCAGCAAAAGTGTTTTTTTTTTAAGTGAACTACTCCTTTAAGACACAATTGATCAAATTCGTAAATTAAATAATGGAATAGTCTACTATGATTAAGAATACACAACTAAAAATGTGAATAAATATTAATAAAATATTAAGAAAAAAGAAGGCTATGTACAATTAAAAATAAACATGAAATAACCACACACATTGAATATACCATAATAGAATAGAATAGAAAAATCCTTTTCTACTGATCATTATATGCAGTAATCAAACACAGTTGAAAATAAAAAAATCTGCTGTGTGTCAATGCCCGTCTTTTAGAGTTGTTGTTTTTTTTTTTTTTACAGCTGATGAGTCAAAGTTCATTTTGTGAACTGTGTTATGCTCACTTTGTTCTCTGTCTGGGCTTTTCCTCTCAGTGCATTGAATTTCATGCTTTTACACTGTGCATTGTTTGCTCTGAAAAGTCCTCATACTGTCTGATAAATATGGATCACTTGAAGGTGAGTTAAAACTGAACACTGTTAACTGCCTGTGCTTTCATTTCAAATGTCCTTTAGCTGGTAATAGACCAACAAATCTTCTTCTCTTGTAAGCCTAAATGTAATTATAGGAGGTCTTGAGTGATGCTGGTAATCTTAAGTGCTCGGTTTTGTCTAACACAGCAGTCGTGTTACGAGCTCGCACTACCTGTGACGGAGAAAAGCAACCCCATCAGCAGAGATATTGACAGAGCGCACAGCAAACAGATGGTGCAAATACTGAAACGATGTCGACGCCGAGATTTTTGAGAAAAAAATAAATGATGACCCATTTTATCAGGTTTGGCCTATTGGGTGTAAACAAGATATGTGAAGAATAATTGTGTTTTCTTAAGTCGTTACCCTCCTAACAAGATTATTGCATACAATGCTGACTTGTGCATTTTGTTATTTAGACACTGTATAGTGTACCTGTCATCCAAACGATGGTGGATGTTGCAAAGAGGGTTGAAATGATACTGAAGGTCAGTATTTATTTATTTTTGTGTGTTTGTATTTACGTATACAACACAAATACACTGTAAAAATGAATTATGCTATATCTAAGCAATAAAATTGTGGCAACAGATTACAAACAATATTATTAATTAAATTTAACAAATTAGAATTGAGTAATAATTTATCAAATTAATTCCTTAAAAGTTAACCAGTCAAATGATTGTGAAAAAATTCACAAAATGATTGTGAACACCATCAGATAACCTTTTCTATTTGTTCATCTGACTGTTATAATGCAGGTATTTCAGCTAAACAAAACTTAAAGTGTTTTGACTTAAGGGTCAAGAGCCCAACTAAAACAAACATTGATCACTTAACAATGACGGTTTTCTCCTTCAGTGATTCTGCTTGTTAACATCAGGTGTCTTCAATATTGGCAATATAAAATATAGAGTTCTTCATTCATCTGTTATTCAGATATTTTTGTTTATTTTTTGTGTATAAATCTTACTCGTTTTAAATGATTAACTTTTAAGGAATTAATTAGATTAATTATTACTTAGTTCTACTTTGTTAAATTTAATTAATAATATTGCTTGTAATCTGTTGTCACAATTTTATTGATTAGATATAGTGTATTTTTTTTTTTGTATATTGTGTAAACATAAACTTGTATTTCGGATGCGATTAATCATTAGCCAGCACTAATAATAATACATCTGCTTTATATAAATAAATATGCTTGTATCTAGATTCAAACAATATTATAAATTAAATTCAACAAATTAGTATTGAGTAATAATTAATCAAATTATTCCTTAAAAGTTAACCATTTAAAATGAGTAAAGTTTACACAAAAAAATTAAACTAAAATATCTGAATAACAGACAGACGTCAAAGATTTATTAAGAACTCTTTATTTTAAATTGCCAACATTGAAGACACCTGATGTTAACAAGCAGTATCACTGAAGGAGAAAACCATTTTAAAACAAACCTAAAAAAAACACAGATCACCATAATGGTGACTTAAATGTACTTTTTTGGGTACGTTTTGCTCATTTTAAATGGTTAACTTTTAAGGAATTAATTTGATTAATTATTACTCAATTCTATTGTTAAATTGAATTAATAATATTGCTTGTGAACTGCTGCCACAATATTTTTTGATAAAGCGCATAAGTGCCTTGCAAAAGTATTTGCACCCCTTCATTTTTTTCACAATATATTCTAAAACCTGCTTTACATTTTCTACATCTACACTCCAGACACCATGACATCTAAAGCTAAAAACAGATTTGTGATAACTTTGCAAATTTTTGAAAAATAAAAAAGTGAAATAATTATATTGCATGAGTATTTCGTACCCTTTTCGGGGACACTTGAAATTTAGCTCCAATTTCACTGGATCATCTTTGAGGTGTTACTACTGTACTTCGAGTGGAGTTAACGGTAATCTCTGGCAAATTTAATTGAATGAGTATGATTTGGAAAAGCACACACCTCCCAATAAAAGGTCTAACAGCTAAAAATATATATCAGAGAAAAAAAAAACAAGCCATGACGTCAAAATAAGCTCAGAGACAGGATGGTATCAAGACAGATCTGACTGGGGAAGACCTAAAAATCTGCTGTATTGAAGGTTCACAAAACCATGTTTCCTCCATAATCCGCACTAGAAGAGGTTTGGAATAACAAAACCTCTTCCTGAGAGCTGAGCAAATTGACATATTGCAAACTGAGCAATCAATGGAGAAGCGCTTTGGTTAAGAGTGGTGACCAAAAAGCTGATGGTAACTCTGGTTGAACTCCATGATCATAGATGCAGACGGGAGAAACTTACAGAAGAAGATCACTGTAACACTCTTTATGGCAGAGTGGCTTGACTCACGCCTCTACTCAGGGAAGACACGAAAACACACTGGAAATTTTCAAATAAGCACCTAAAGTTCTGATGAAGCTCAGTTCCAAGCATCATGTATGGAGAAAACCAGACTCTGCCCATCACCTGCACAACACCATCCCAACAGTAAAGTGGTGGTGGCAACATCATGTGTGTTTTTCAGCAGCAGGGACTGGGGGACTTGTCAGGGTAGAAGAAAAAGCTCCACACAGCAAACTATAGAGACATCCTAAATGAAGACCTGGCCCAGAGCATTCAGAACTGGGCAGATTGTTCAACTTTTAACAGGACATTGACCCTAAGCACACAGCTAAGACTATGCTTGGCTTTCTGGACAACTCTATTAATGTCCTTCAGTGACCCAGCCAGAGTCTGGGCTTGAACCCAAACTAAATCTCTGGAGAAACCCTGAAATGACTGTCCTCATCCAACCTCACAGAGCTTGAGAGGATCTGTAGAAGAATGATAGAAAATCCCCAAATGCAGATGTGCAAACCTTGTCGCATCATACCTAAAAAGACTTGAGGCTGTTAGGTACTTTAAGTACCAAGTAGGGTTTTAATACTTATGAAATGTACTTGTTTCAGTTTCAGTTTTTACAAGCAAAGTTGTCTAAAATCTTTTTTTTTCTTCGTTATGTGATATGGAGTGTAGATTGATGTGTGAAAAAGGTCATTTAAAGCAGTTTAACATTAGGCAGTTACATAGGGGTACAAATAATTTTGTAAGGCACAGTACATATTTCACGTTTTATTTTTAATTTTTGAATTATTATTTTTTGTTATTAAACAATATTAAAACATCATAACTGATTTGTCTTTGCAGGACCCAGAGGAGAGTTTGATTGTATTAAGTGGTTGTGGAACATCAGGCCGCATTGCATTTCTTTTGGTGGTATAAAGTTTAAGAAAGATTGATCTGACATTTTACTCTCAAAAGTGTTAAATTACACTTTATAATCAATCAATTTCTATTTCCTATCACCTCAGACGTCCTTTAATGAGATGTTGAAGGCCCAGAGGCAGAAACAGATCTGTTCGTACATCATAGCTGGAGGTGACAGGTGAATAAACAGTCTGTCTGTTTGATGCATAAGATGAGACTCCAGCGTGACACTGCAGTATTTCTGCTGTCTGTTTCTAAAGGGCCCTGCTGACATCACAGGAGGCTCCAGAGGACGACCCAGGGCTCGGCGCTCGCATACTGGAGAAGGTAAGCGCAGGAGCAGAGATCGAACACGAACTGTGCAATGCAGCTTTACCATAGTAATAAATCAGTTTCCATGTGGTGAGAATAGGCTATTCTTTCACATTTTCATTGTCAAAATGGCTCACCTCTATCCCTCCTTCAATATAAGTCTTTACTTTTTCACCCATTGATCGCCATCTGTTAGTCTGAAAATCAAGACTAATGGATTAGAAAAGTAAGTGAGGTAACTTTACTTTTAGCAGAGGCGGACAGAGTATACAGCTTTATTACTTGAGTAAAAGTACATTAACCTGTTATTGTGCGATAACATTATTATTTATTTTCCCATCTGTATCATCTCAGTGAGCTTTTGTGAAGTTTCACGCATGCGCAGTAAAGTGAATTTAGAAGTTTCTCATCCACACTGAAACGTCGGAAAACGCCTGAAAACGCTAGTGTGGACGGAGAGCGTCTTTAAACGAAAACTCCGTTTTCAAATCTATTCAGATTAATGTGGACGTAGCCTAAGCAAAAGTACTTTTTTTAAAAGTACTTGAGTATCAAGAGTACAAGAGTAAATTTTCTAAATATTGCATTACTACTGCCACAGTACTTACATTTATTGACAGAAACGTCCTACGTGGAGTTATGAAAAATGTAAATGTTAATACCTTGGAGAATGTAAAAGGAATTGAAGTCATTTTCATCTTTTTTTACCATGTTTCTTTATTTAACATCTAAGAAAATGTAAGAAAATTCAGGAAATTTAAATAGCGTGGCGAGGTGGGGCCATGGGTCGCCACATTTGCGGGATGAACCGGCTGCATCTCCATCCATGGTTTCGTCTCTTATCTAAATCTGACCATGGAGTTGACTTTGGCGGAAAGCTGAAGGTGATTGCTAATAGGCTGTCCCAATCAGTGGCGCCTGCACAGATCCAATCACATTTGAGAGGGAAACAACAAATTGAGGGTTTCCAAGATTTTTTTTTTTTTTAGAAGTAGTAAAGTGTTCTGACGGTTATGGTTGTAGTGGAGTAAAGAGTACAATATTTCCCTCTCAAATGTACTTGAGTAAAGTCATGAGAACTCCCCAAAAATGATATCTCAAGTAAAGTAGAGATGCCTCAAAATTGTACTTAAGTACTGTACTCAAGTAAATGTACTCTGTTACTGTCCGGCTCTGACTTTTTAGTTATTAAATAATTTGTTTTTGTATTTGAATAATGATATTAATAGTGATGCTTGACTTCAAACAAAAACAACAGTTATGACACAATTGAACATACTAACTTCTCGAAATGTTCTAAATTCTCTAAACAGGTTTGTGCAGGAAAGAAGGACGTGCTGTTCATTGGAATATCCTGTGGCATGTCGGTATGAAGACTGTTTTCTCAAATCAATAGATCTCAAAAGACAATAGAAATTCAAATAAACAATCTCTCCATTTGTAGATTCATTGAATGAATTATAACTTAAAATCCAATAGTCAACACCAACTATTAGCAAGAATGATAACAATAAAGATACAGTTGGTCACGGCTTTCGCTGAGAGTACCTCGCCTGACTCATGTCCTCTGGGTGAAAGGCCTGTACCCCGAGCCTTCTCATTCCTCAGCACGATCAGTCCCCCCTGGACAGTTTTTGGATGAGTTTGGCTCGATTTCTACCCTGACTACGTCAGACTTCGTACTTCCGCTCTATTTGAAGCTTTTTTTTTCAGCATTTTTTTTATCATATTTAGTGAAATCGACACTATAATCCGACAGAACAACATAAATAAAGTGGTTTTAGAAAAAAAACCAGAGCTTCTAACTCCATCTGGAGCGTGTTATTTGTTTTGCAAAAATCCTGCGCTCCCTGTTAACTGTGTCTAATCAGCCCAGGGGGGTGTGAGATCTGACTGTCAATCACAGATCGGGCACACGCCACCCCCGCGCACGTTACAATCACATGCACACGCCTGAAGTTCGTGCAGTAAGGAAGAGTGATGGCGGAACACTGAACAAACCAAGTAAGCTCATTTAGAGTATAAATGACGTTAGCAATTGCATATTGGTAGATTAGCCAGGGCAGCATACCTCCAAATAATCCATGGTGTTGATGAATGCTGATGATGGTCGCGTTCACAGAGAAACCTGGTGCGCACGCACTCGAGCACGAACTCTGTGGCAGGGTATTCGTTGATAGTGGGGGAGGGAAATATGAGTTGTACACATTCAAAATGTTGCCAAAGTCCACTCAATCAGCCATAGTTGCCGACCGCAGCTTTAAGTTGCAGCATTTCTGGGAGGCTTGAAATAAAAAAGAGCTGTGTATAACAGAACTAATACTAACTTTGACAGTTGGCTGCAAATATTATCCTGTTTCTCTCTACTGTCAAATATTAGTTTAGAGGCCCCGATTGTGCCGTGGATGCATAGATTTACTTCACCTAATCTACAAAAGTCATTCACAGCCATGTGCACTCCAGTATTTCCCTCAATGTATTTTTTTTTTTTTCGCATCAAATAACTTATGTGTTTACAGGTTTAGTCAAGGGGGTAATCCATCGAACCGGAAGTTGAAGTCTCGCGGGAGCTGCCATCTTGTAGCAGAACTTCACCTGCGTTAGCATTCCCATTGACTCCCCTTCATTTTGGCGTCACTTTGACAGTGAATAACTTTACATCTGAGGCGTTTGAAGACCCCATTTGTCCTTTATTTATTTCTAAAAAAACACGACAATGTATAAATTGCTCCATTACCTTGTAGCTTATGTTATGGCCCCGTAGAAGCAGTTTTAGTGCAAGTATGCTAACGATTGCGTCATACCCAAGCGACTCTCTGTCGCACAGTGGAGAGATTACCGTATGGACAGGAGAAGAAGCGTGGCGGGGAAACGTGGAGGCAAAATGACAAAATAATTCATCAGAATACCTAGCATAATTGTCTTCTTCTCCTAACTCATGGACAGCTCCTACTCACACTCTGCGCCTCTGCATGTTTCTGAAGGGAATGATTCAGATTTCTCATGCCACAGTACTAGAAGACAGACGGTTTGCTCACGTCACAACTACGTCGTCAAGCTCTGTTTGAGTCTGCGCGTCAGGGATGGAAGTGCTAAAAAAATAAAATAAAAAAAAATCGCCCAAAACTGACTTCAATCGTCTCAATGGAGTTCCAATGAGATCGCTCTGTCCATTTCTTTTACTGTCTATGGGTTTAGTTCGATGCGGCTGAGCTGGCGCATAACCAAACGTTATGTGATTGACAAGCTTCCCCTCGCGATAAAACACTTTTCAATGATGCCACTCCAGACTCTGTTTATGAAGCACAGTGAAGTAGCAGATGTATTACCAGGCTACTCGATTTGGTCTAGCTTAATTTCTCATTTGGAGCTCGAGAGGAAGATGAAGTGTCACTTGCAGCATCGGAGGGCGGGCTTCTGTTATCTGACGTGGATAACTCCTTTGTGCTGCCCTTTGGGTGTGATAGGCAGTCTAAGAAAACAAAAAACAGTATTTACACACTGTAAAAAAAAATGTGTTCAATTGTTAAAGCAGCGTTACGTCACGAAAGTGCGGACTCATTGGAAGACCGCAAGTACTTAAGGTGCCAGTTGGGACAGGTCCTATGCCCTCCGGGCTACGAAGGTGACAGCGATGTCCATGTTACTGGTCAAGGAGCGCCACTTGGCTCAAACTTGCGGAGACGTGTGATTCAGAGAAAGTGCACTTTCTAAATGCCCCTGTAATGGAGGCCAGCTAGTAGTCGCTGTGCATGCAAACCTCACTCCTCTGATCTCAATAGGTTCTCTAGCGATGGATGCTAGAGGCTGCTGTCTTTAGCCTCCTTGTTAGAGTGCCTGACTCTCACGCTGGAGATCTGGGTTCGAGGTCCCCACAGAGTGGGGCGAGTAGGAGCCTCATCTCCCAAGGTGGCCTGTTCACAATTCAATTCTTCAGGTGCCCACCCAGGTACAGTGGAGTGCATGTGTTAAAAAAAATCAAGATTGCGGCGATAGACCTATGGTTCGCCTTTGAAAGATCGATGATGCTTTACCAAGGGCTGCCTGTGACCTGTATATTTTATTTATAAAGGACAGTGTTATTTTAAATTCAATTACAGTTTATTTTCTCGAATAGGCCTAGACCTATACCTACAAATCCAAAAAAAACACTGTTTATTACATTTGTTTGTGCTGTTACTGCTTTGTTTATTTTTTCTAATTTTATTACTGTGTGTTTACTTGTCCTTTACTAATGCTTGAAATTTATATTACTGGTTGTTCATAATTTTTTTCTGTGATTTTTGTTTAAAACCATAGGCAAACATTCCTTGTGGAAAAGTTCTTTAACCTGTTTTTGTTCATGGAATTCAGCTGCAACTAATTGTTTTGCAAAAAGACTTAACTGTCAATAAGAATCGGAATTGATAAGCAGAATTGGAATCGCTAAACACCCAACCCTACAATGCATGCTCATATCAAAGCAACCTGCAGGTAACCTGTGAGTATGCTTCATGATGCTCTTCTATTTCAAAGGCACCATTTGTTGCTGGGCAACTGGATTTTTGTCTGAACCACTTAGACATCTTCACCCCAGTGCTTCTGGGATTCAATCCCGTACATATGGCGAGGTAAGGCTAATCAAGACAAAAACAAATGCCTTTTTGTTTATTACAAACTTATAATTAACATTTTTTTATCAATAACAACAACAGATTGCTAACACTCGTGCCATCCTAACAGGAGTGAGCAAATGCAGGACTGTTCGTTTCACTTTAAAGATGTTGCAGAGAGGATGGCTGCTGAGCAGACACATAAAAAAGCATATGTGCTAAATCCTGTATTGGGGGTTTGAGAAATTGCATTGACATCATTATTTAAATGAACACATAAACAATAAATATCAATGTTCTTGCTGCTGTTTAAGGAGCTTCCACCCATCATGAGCAGTAATGATGCTGTTGTCGTACTTGAAGAACCTCTGGTTTCTCTTTCAGGCTGAGGCCATCAGCGGATCGTCCAGGATGAAAGGAGGCAGTGCAACAAAAATCATTCTGGAAACTGTTCTTCTGGCCGGACATGAAGCTGCATTTAGAGACAAGATGATGACACCTGAGTATGTTTTAAATTTTTCAGTTCCATTTTAATTTAATTAACACAAACATATTTTAAATATTAAAATATGTAGTATTATTTTGTTGTATATATATATATATATATATATATATATATATATATATATATATATATATATATATATATATCATATTTTTAAGTAAAGACAATGTTTTTGCTTTATATCATCAGAATAATTTAACTTTAATAATGTGAACATAAGTTATATTAGATTCGAACTAGTTTTTTTCTTGATTTTACTTTCACCCCTTTTTGAGCATGAAATGCAACGGTCGCAATTCACGAATGCTTTACAATAAAGAAGGTTGCTTTTTTTTAAAGAAGACACTCATTAGATTATTGCTCAAGTTAAAAAAGTGTAAAAAAAGTTATGGAACTTAAGGTTTACTATAAAGCAAATGTACTGCACTAAACTTTTTAAAATTTAAACCGAAATAATATCTACTCTGAAAAATGTCTAAACTGTGGGGTTTTTTTTTCCACTTTACCAGAAATAGCCACCAGGTGACACCCACATTACATTGTGAGTGCATGTTTTAAATGCATTCTCCTCTAACAAATTAAAACATTTCTGTCACAATATCACTTCTATCACAACGATACATTCACCTAGAAGCGTATCACTGAGAAAGGCTCTGCTTTGACGATGAAGGTTCATGATGAATAACTAGTTCTTTTAAAGTTTCACCACCGGACTCGTGCTTCGGATTGATATGGTAAAATTAATGTCATCATTACTGTCTTAACAGTGTGTACAATCACTGAAGACTGAGGAAGAGCCCTGAGCTGAAGTTCAGTTCTGTCAGGACCACTATGGTCAAATACGATTGACAATAAGCATACAGTTTGGATTGGCGGTCTGGTTCTGTTCTGGGCAAGAACTCCCTGTGTATTCATGCAGCCTAGCATGGATAAGACCAGGGAGAGCAGCATTAACCGCCCTTAGGGTAAACAGAACCAACATAAATGTATTGGAGAGATCATTAATTCAAGACTTTAAAGTACAACATATTTCGATAATTTAGTCTGATTCAAAGGAGAATCAGAATGCCTTGCAAATGCTGACTGACGAGAGGAGGAGCTGGGGATGGAGGAGGGTAATTAGCTCCTGAGAAACGCGATAGCGACTAATAATACCGAAGAAGCTTATACATGTATATAGTAATAGGTGTCGTATTCCTATAGATAGACGTGGATCAGCTAAAAGTCAGCTGATGCGAGCTTGACTAATGTCATCTGCTATGGTCAGATACCTTCAGAAAAGCTCTGTGAGCGGTAGACCAATGAACGGACTGGGCCGTCTGACCAATCAGAGCCGGCTTGTGGAAAGGAGGGGTTTAGAGAGACTGATTCATCCGAGTAATTTGAGAATCATTGAAAAATGTGGTGACATGCAATGTATATCATTTACATAGTGCTTTTAACATGGACTGTTTCAAAGCAACTTTACAGTGATAAAAGGAAATTAAAGTAACAGAGATTGTTTTGGCTTTACCACAGCAACTCTAAAATAAAGTTATCAACCAGCTAAAGTTAATTTTGATAGATTCACTTCTTTTGCAAAGATCATCAGTTATTAACTTAAAACCCTTAAAACGCTCTGGCCCGCTGAGTCGCACAACAATAGTACCTGGTGGCACGAGAACACAAACCTTGGAATAGGTTGGTGCAAGCCTTGAAGAAAAATAAATAAATAAAATATACAATAAACTAGACAAGAAACTACACAAGAATAAACAGCTAATACAAGATCACAACTTCGCTAGACAGAACTCTTGACAAGGTACTCACAGGTAGACTCACACAATGTATGAAACAAAGTTTGACAATAAACCAGCAAACACTGGACATGACAGACTGAGACAAAGACACAAAACCAATAAAGCATGACAATCAATAATAAAGGCAAACATGAGAAAACAATAGCAGGGTTGGGGTGAAATAAAAATAATAGACAAGGAAGAGGCAGAGGAAACAGTTTATGGAGGATGGTCCAGGGTGGATAGGTGTGCTGGGGGTCTTAAGTCCATGGGATGAGGGCTGGTGACGAGGAATCCGGGCAGGAATACACAAGGTCTTGGGGGAAACAGTCTGGGGCTGAGAAGCGGACAGGGGTTACCTGGGGAACCACAGAAAACATGACAGTGGTTGTGGAAGGTGGCCGTGGGGAGGGGAGAGGCAATGCTGCAGCAGACTGCGAAGCTGGAACGGGGACAAAGAGTTCTCCAAATGAACCAGACCCGTGCTACTCGCATCCGACTCGGAAGTAGCGCTTCTAAAATCTGACTCAGGAATAGAGTCCTCAGCAACCAACTCAGAACTCAGAAAGAGCAATCCGTACAGCTGCCTCAGGAAAAGAAAACTGCTGCTGGCGTTGGAACAGCGCTCTCTGTGGCAGGCCTGGGTGCAGCGCTCACTGACGCACTGGGCTCGGGACAAGACATGCCAGGTTTGACAGGCACTTCAAGGATCTTGGCAAGACTAGTATGATATTCAGCTAGAGTCTCGGCAGCAATGACAACAGGCATCCATTTACGAGCAGAAACCGACTGCAGGACTGCTTCTGCGGCTTGATTGTTTGCAGCTATCTATCACAGAAGCTGATTCTGCAACAGCGCTCCTGGCCCCAGACTCGGGAGCAGCGCTCGAGGCAGCGGGCTCTGGGACAGCGCTTGCAGCAGCGGGGCTCTGGGACAGGCAGAGACTAAGGATAGGGTGCTCCCCTTCTTCTCTTTCTCCGAGGTCACCAAGCGCAAGACATAGCTGGACCAGTGGCTGGTTAGAGCTTGGCAGGAAAGGACATACTGTTTGCTGGGTTCTTCTTTGGCCGGTTCATTCTGTCATGAATTTCAGGGTGAACCCAATAGCTGACAGTTTGCAGAACAAACAACGCATTCTCATCCCCAAGGTGTCATCTAACTGACAATTTTGACCATGCTTCAATATCCGACACTTCAGGCACCTACTGAGGGTGCCTAACAGCTTTAGGCACCCTCGCTATCCTCAGGGTGTCATCCAACTGACGCTTTACCATTAGCGTCAGTTAGATGATGCGGATAAGTTTAGGTCTGGGGTAGGGTTAGGGTTACAACACTATGGAAAGCATCATCTAACTGATGCTAAAGGGTGCCTAAAGTGTTGGATGTTGAAGCATGGTCAAAATGTCAGTTAGATGACACCTTGGGATGAGAATAGGAACAAAAGGTTTATTGATGACAAAAAATAGGAAAACAAAACCGATGAGGGGAAAACAGATACAAATAATAATGACTCAGACTTAAACTTGAAAGTAAACTGACACAAGAACAAACAGCTAATACAAGATCAAAACTTCGCTAGACAGAACTCTTGACAAGGTACTCACAGGTAGACTCACACAATGTATGAAACAAAGTTTGACAATGATCCGGCAAAGGACAGCAAACACAAGGGGATTAAATGGGGAGGAACTAAGGGGAACAGGTGATGCTAAAATAATGACAAGACGAGGATAACAAGGGGTGGGGTAACATAACGAGACAACTGCCTCAAGAAAATCAAGGACACAAGGGCAGAATCATGACATGAGAGAGAGAGAGAGAGAGAGAGAGAGAGAGAGAGAGAGAGAGAGAGAGAGAGAGAGAGAGAGAGAGAGAGAGAGAGAGAGAGAGAGAGATTGAAAGTGTGTTTTGACCTTTGGTGCATGTAAACCTAGGAACCTTTAAAATAGCATAGGGACACTTTAAGGGTTGACAGTCAATTTGATTATATGAAAATTGTAAGGCACAAACTGAGTTGGTGAAATTGCTTTGTGTGTAAATATTGCACATATTAAGATATATAATCTATCTATCCATCCATCCATCCATCCATCCATCCATCCATCCATCCATCCATCCATCCATCCATCCATCCATCCATCCATCCATATATAGAGCATATATTAACGTGTGTGTGTGTGTGTGTGTGTGTGTGTGTGTGTGTGTGTGTGTGTGTGTGTGAATTCCCCTCATTAGATATATGTCTGCCTGGATCACAGCGAGTGAGATGGTTTATGACACTACTTACTCACACAGTGATGAACTAGCAGCCCTTATTCACAAAGCAGGAAAGAGGTAGAACCAACATTTCACTGCTTTAACACATAAACCTTGGAGTTTCCCCATGCACATGAACAGGCTAAACTTTAGGTGCATGTAGTGAAAAGTGGAATATTTATCTCAATAATGAAGGTTTCATCATAATGAAAGGCTCACTTATGATTTTTTTTTTAAATGTTTCAACAGCCTTCAAATGAAAGCACATGTGTACTATCTCGGATGGAAAACTCTTGGCATAATAGGAATGACTGATGCCAGTGAATGTATCCCAACATATGGAGCAGGTGTTGTTTATAGTGTCATTTTATTATACAATACGCTATTTCAATTTGTTAATTTGACAAATGGGTAAATTAATAACAGCGCAAGCATACTTTTATTGGAAAATATGGAAACACTTTACAGTAAGGTTCATTAGTTAACATTATTTAATGTATTAACTAACATGAACTAACAATGAGCAATACATTTGTTGCAGTATTTATTAAGTTTTGTTAATATTAATTGATATAAATACAGGTGTTCATTGTTTGTTCATGTTCGTTCACAGTGCATTAACTAATGTTAACAAACACAACCTTTGATTTGAATAATGTATTTGTAAATGTTGAAATTAACATTGACTAAGATGAATTAATGCTGTATAAGTTTTGTTCATTCTTAGTTCATGTTAACTAAGGTATTTAACTAATGTTAACTAATGAACCTTATTGTAAAGTGTTACCAAAATGTTTTAACCCAAAACCACATTTAATTTTTCAGATTTTGGTGACATCAGAGGTTTCATCAACAACGGTTTCAGCGAAATGAAAAACAAAGAAGGAGATCTATCATGTTTGGTGAGCTCAAAGCAGTTGAATAAACAACTTAAAGGGATAAGAAAGGGATCAAAAATGAAGAATTTCTCATGTTGTTTCAAACCTGTATGCATTTTTGCATGCATATTGCAAAACCCTTTAAAGGCTGAAACAATTGTAGTAATCGGACACCATTGGTAATACATTATATGAATATTATTTAACATTTAACATCTATTAATATAATCACAACTATTTTTAGGGACCAGAATTCATAATTGATCACAAGGATTTTGTGGACACCATCTTACATAGCCTGAGTCAAAATGACATGATCTTATTTCTGTTTACAGTGAATGGTGAGCAAACATGAATCAATTACGATTTAAATGCATTCGACAATGTATGGTCAAATAAGAATATGAGCAGTTCCTTGAATATGTTTTAAATATATTTTAATGTCTCTCTCTCTCTCTCTCTCTCTCTCTCTCTCTCTCTCTCTCTCTCTCTCTCTCTCTCTAGATGACCTACATGAGGTGATAGCGATGGCAAATCAACTAAAGCAAAGGACATCTAATTTGCATGCAATTGCTCATGACCTTGAGAAATTCACCATTCCCGTGAGTAAAATGAGTCAGCTAGAATTTTGCCTGTAGCAAAAACTCATCTCTTACAAAAATCCCCTTCCACTACAGTTCTTAAAAATGCTTAAGGGCTATTTATGTAATCAGGTAATTTTTGCATGCAGTACTTTGCCTTTTATTTTTCAGTGCAAATAACTTTTAACACTATAGACCATTTCACAAGATGTAAACAACACTGGTCCAGAAGCACTTCCTGTTTCAGTTTTTTAACACTACATACAAGCTGGGATAAAATACAACCAACAGAACATTTAAAACTGAATCAAAAAGTTAAACAAACATCTTTAAGATGTTTTCTTTGCATGTGAAATAAAGAAAACAGTTACAAACTGAAACAGGAAGTGTTTCTGGACCAGTGTTGTTTACATCTTGTGAAATGGTCTATATATAATAAAGGATGAAAACAACTAATATTTTGCGTGTCAAAAGTGTCAAAAGATTTGTTTGTGACATAGAAAATGTATTGTATTAAAAGGGCAAAAAAGACACTGTTGAGCAGGAAACAGGTATTTGATAGCCTGACTTCGTCATACTCATATTCTAATGAGAATATGAGTCTGAGACCGCTCCATTAAGCTTTGATTATGAGGCGTGTCGTAACCGAACCAGGAAAAAACAACAACTCTGCACTCAATTGGATAGTCGGTAGACCTACAACCAATCAGAGCAACGCAGTAAGTCAACTCCTTTGCGCAGTTTTCAACTACAGAACTTACTTATTTTAGAAGTTAAATAACGAGTGTTGCTTCTTTTACTTACTTCTCCATGAGTGCGACCAAAGCAGAAACCACAACGACCACAGGCTTTTCATTACGTACCATCTTCTTAGTGACCATCGGAGCCAGCTGATAAGTTACACTTTTCCCGAATCATGTGGGAAGGATGGCAAAATATCTTTCCGATCGACAAATGCCTTGATTGCAGTTCTCTGTTTGTCTATTAAAATGAATGCGCTGTCGATTTATTTCACAACAGACGCGACAGCTGCAGTCATCTCTGAGGGAAACGATAACGTGATGATTACTTGCAGATCAATCTGTCCATCATCGTATAAAGCCCGCCCTGGCAATTTGATTGGCCCGAACGTTTCTTGCCAGATCATAATTACTCCTCAATGGATCGAGTCCAGACCGAACTTCCCATCCAAAAAATGTTGTGGGCGGAGCTGGCATCCAGGCTAGGTATTTGAAGCTTCTGGAGTCAAATGCTGCAGTGCCAAGTAAATGTGCTCATCAATCCTCTGAATTGAATATCAGGCCAAAATAATAACATTTACTAAAATTATATTATATTTCTTTGGGAAATTGCACAGTATGATAAACAATATGACCATATATTATTATATTACGGTACTTTATTTGTTTTACTACTGGTCACGACTGACACTGCTTATGAATCTCTCTCCTGCCAGTGAAGTTTACTGTTAGTGTTCCGTATAAAAAACATCTTGGGATGTAAGAGACGGGTTCCTCACCTGATTTCCTGACGGCTGTTGCCGTGGCTCACCTTTCTCCTCAGTTGTCTCTCTGGGCCTGTCAGGCCAGGGTGTCATCTCTATTGTTTGCTTCTCTAATTGAGAGACTTTCTGTTGCAAGCCCTACACGGCACATTTCTTGGTTATATTGAAGACATTATTAATCTGCTATCGCTCTTGGGTCCTTCCTTCAGACATCCCTTCCCTGACAGAATAATCTGGCCAATTATTGACCCAGCGATGGAGAACCCCATCCAGACAGTGCTTGAACTTCAGGGAGCCATGCTAGGCCATCACAAGGAGGAACTGTCCGGTTCCCAGACACGCAGTGGATATCTTGGCGGTTCGGATGACCGACCTCTCTGAACAGATACACCATCTCCGGCTTGATCCTCCTTCCAGATCACAGGACGTTCATTAGCCCTGGGTTAACAATCCACCCTGCTATGCCGATGAGCCTTCAGAATGTCGTTCCTTTCTGACTCAATGTGAGGTGGTGTTTTCTCTGTATCCTGTCATTTACTCCCAGGATTCGAGCCTGCATCGCCTATATTGTCTCCTTGCTCACTGGGAGGGCATGCGAGCGGGGCACGGCAGTTTGGAATTGGACTGTTTAGACCGGTATTCGTTGTTTAAGGAGGAGATGATTAGAGTTTATGACTCTTATAGCTCATGGAACAGAGACATCTTGTCTCTCGTCTCTTCGTCAAGGAAGATGTTCAGTTCCCGACTATGCTATTGAGTTCCGCACCTTGGCCACTAGATAGAACGAACCCGCCCAAGTTGCCTGTTTTTGGAGGGACTTAATGCAGACATTAAGGACGAGGTACTTTCCCGGGAGCTTCCTACTCATCCTGATGCTTTGATCGACCTGGCCTTTCGCATTGACAAGCCAACGCTCACCAGCAGAGAGAGGATTACTGGTGAACGCTACTGCTCTTGTCCCTACACTCAGAACCCTCACTACTTTTTTAACTGCTCTCCACTGGCCGTGCTCCTCCGTTTTCTGTCAAACCCTTATTGACTTGGGAGCCGAGGGTAGTTTTATTAATGAGACCTGGGCCCTTGAACAGGGTATTCCCTTAGTTGATTTAGAAGAGTTCACCTCTGTTTTCACTCGCGATGGCAGCATCCTCGAGAGGGTTCACCATACTACTATTCTGGTGAGTCTTACTGTTTCTGGTAATCACAGAGAGACAATTTCGTTTTGAATTTTTCATTCCCCCTATGTGTTGGGCCATCCTTGGCTTATGGAACATAATCCTCAGATAGATTGGTCCAGGTGATCTATTCTTTCATGGAAGTTATCTTGTCATGCCAAGTGTTTAGTGTCCCCACTGTTTCTTCTATTTCTGTGTTTCAGGAGGATCCATGTGATTTTTCTGGGGTGCCGGAGGAGTACCATGATTTGCGAGCGGTTTTCAGCTGAGGGGATCAGCATGGACCCTACAAAGGTTCTGGCTGTTACCGAATGGCCGGTGCCTGACTCTCGTGTCGCGCTTCAGCGTTTCCTGAGAGTTCGCTAATTTTTAGCGATGATTTATCCTAGGGCTGTCAACTTTAGTCGTTTGGTCGACTGAAATTCTTATTGGTTCGAACCAGTCGCATTATTATTATTTTTTTTTGCCAATAGAAATACATTTTCAATGATTTACTCCTTGATATTTATTCCTTTATAAAGCAGTTATTTATTACTGTATTCTAAATTTAATTAGCCTATGTTTTATCCCCATCTTTAAATGCTTTAATTTAGGCTATTTCTTGTAACTGCGCCACAGTTTAGCGCACACACATAACACACTCGGGAACCGCACCTTCTGGCTGCGCTGCTGCTTGCGCTCAGTAAGGGATGTACCGGTAGGTAGTTTTGCTGTATTCATTCAGTTCACGCTACTTTAGTTGACAGAATGTCCAAGAAATCTAAATCTTTTGTCTGGCTACATTTTTGTGGAGGTAGGCGACGGTGCGACCGCATTGCTCCATTATGAGCGCGCACATCGGGTGCCTATTTGAAATGGAACTTGAGCGCGCAAAAGACGTGAGCAGCTCTTTTAACGGCTTTATCATGCTGACTCAATAGATTGTTTTCTTAATAGGTTTTTATTTGTACACTTGACTCATTTGAAAGTAGCCTAAATAATGTAACAAAACGAAATTAAACGTATATGCTATCTTACAACAGAGCCTAGATTTCAGATTGTTTTTTAGGCTATTTTGTCTGTTGTTTTAAAACGCCTAACAGATCGGCTGGACAAAAGTTAACCCATAGCTTTGTAAGTAAAGAAGAATACAGCCTGTAACGAGAGCTTTTGTTAGGATTTTTCATTATGTGGCAGATAGTGTTATATTATTTTGTAGCGTGTGGTGTGATCAGGTGCGCGATTGTGACTGTCACTATAGACCTAGTGCTCCTCACTTGCAGTTAAAAAATCACTTAATTTTCAAAGAATTGTATAATTATTATAGTTTTATTTATTTTCGATGTTTTTTCGTTGTTGTTTTATAAATGCTCTATGACAATTGTTTAAAAATGTTCAATCAAAACATCCGGGTTTTTTTTTTTTTTTTTAGTTGACTAATCGTCGCGCAGGACAAGACCTTGGTCGACTAAGGATTTCTTTGGTTGATTACAGCCCTAATTATCCGCAATTTTAGTCAAGTAGCCGCGCTCCTCACCTCTGTCAAGTCTCATTTTGAGTGGTCTAAGGCTGCCCAGAGAGCCTTTGGTCATCTCAAGTCATTGTTTAACTCTGCTCCCGTTCTCACTTCTCCCGATACCTCTAGCCAATTCATTGTCGAAGTGGACATGTCCGAGGTGGGCGTCGGGGCCATTCTCTCCCAACGCTCTTCTGCTGATGGCAAGGTCCGCCCATGTGCTTATTTTTCTCACTGCTTCACTCTGTCTGAACGCAATTCTGACGTCGGCCATTCGTTTAGCTTTGGGCGAATGGCTTCACTGGCTAGAGGGCTCTTCCGTTTCATAGTCTGGACCGATCACAACCTCGAATATCTCCATTCTGCTAAGATTCCCCAGTCAACGCCCGTCAAGCTCGTTGGGCATTATTTTTCAGTCGTTTCAATTTTTCCATTTCTTATCACCCTGGTTCAAAAATGTCAAGCCCAACACGCTCTCCGTCAGTTTGCTTCCCCTGAGGAGTTCCCTGTCAAGGAAGAGATCCTTACTCAGGGATGTGTTCTGCGCGTGTCAATCTGGGGAATCGAACGGCTTGTTAAACAAGCTCTTCCCTCGCCACCGTTCCCTGCCAGTGTCCCAGGAATTTGTTGTTTGTGCCCATCACTGCAAGCTCAGCCATTTGGGGGCAATGCAATGGGGGCATTTCTCTAAGCTTTTTGCTCATCCTGGAGTCAGAGGGATGCTCCGGCCATCCCTGATTTTGGTGGCTTACCCAGGGTGATGCCCGTCGATTCATTGCGTCTTGCTCTTTCTGCACTCAGAATAAACCCAGTAATTCTCCTCCCACTGGACTCCCTTTCCAAACTCCCTTTCGTTTGGAAATACTGTTATTCTCACCGTTTTTCAAAGCCGCTCATTCTATCCCTCTTCCTAAACTCCCCTCCACGAAGGAGAATGCACAGACTGTCGTTGATCACGTCTTCAAGATTCATGAGTCTCCCTCTGATATCGTTTCTGAAAGGGGACCTCAGTTCACTTCTCAGTTCTGGAAGGAGTTTTGTCGACTACTACGGTGCCGTCCCCTGAGTCTCCACTTCTGGTTTTCATCCGCAAACTTAATGGTCAGACCGAGCGCGCCAATCAGATTATAGGCCGCATTGGGCGCAGTCTTGTGTTCCGCAGCCCTGAGTCCTGGGCAGAACAGCTCCCTTGGGCTGAGTATGACCACAATTCCGCTATGTCCTCTGCCACCGGTCTGTCTCCTTTCCATTGCTATCTTGGGTATCAACCACCGCTTTCCGTCCCAAGACTCAGATCTGAGTCCCATCGGTCAAGGCTTTTATTCAACGCTGTAGATGCACATTGAGAAAGGTGAGATCTGCTTTATATCATTCTCATCTCTCTCACTCGTCGAGCTGCCAATAAACACTGCCTTAAGAGCCCTAGGTATGTTCTTGGGCAGAAGGTGTGGCTCTCCCACCCTTAACCTCCTGTTATAGTCCGTGTTTCCGCAAGTTGGCCCCCAAATTCATTGGGCCTTTTAGAGTCTCCAAAGTCATGAGTCCTGTCACTGTCAGGCTTAAACTACCTCCCTATCTCTGATCCAGTATTTCACGTGGGTGTCATCTCTATTGATTGCTTCTCTAATTGAGATACTTTCTGTTGCAAGCCCTACGTGGCACATTCCTTGGATATATTAAAGACATTATTAATCTGCTATCGCTCTTGACAGGGACGTCACTAGGATTGGAAAGACAGGGGGAGCTTAGCCCCCAGGGTATTTCCAACTTTCGTTTGCAAAATCTTCTGCACTTTTGTATTCTTTTCTCGATCTTTTTTTAATTTACGAAAGGCTACAATTTGTATCATATTCTCAATATGTACACATTCATTATAAATCATGTGCCTACATGATAAAAACGTCTATGTTAAGCCCGGACACACTAAGCCGACGATGAACTAGCGCTGATGAAAGCAGACTGTGTTGTCGCCTGAAGTCCGCTCTCGTCGAGGTAAAAAGCTGCACTCTGAACACACCGAGAGAACTGCAGGCGACTGTCAGCTAGAATGTGTGTTCTGCGCCTGCGTGTAATTGAGACAACTGTCTATTTCTGCAGATATATTAGTCTATATTCGTCATTTAAAAGGAAACGGACGCTGCGGCTAGATACACATAACGTAAACAAAGCAGCGCGTGCTTACCGTTTTGAATATCAATCCTGCTAAACACTTTCTTGATTCCACTCCACTCATGTTAATATTGAAATATTCACCAAGGAACACTCAGGTAAGAAGACGTAACATAAGAACAGCCTTCTATCTTTACCATTTTGACTTCTTTGCTTGCTGTTTTGCTTTTATTCTCGTGCACTGACTGTTTCACTAAGCTGAACAGCCAATCAGACTTCTCTCTTTCCCCAACGGCCTCAACGTCAATTCAACATGTCGAATCGGGAGAAATAAAGCCGACGAGGACTATTTTTAGCCAACGGCACGGAACCGACCGTCGGCTTGGTGTGTTCCGGGCTTTAATGTTAATTGTCCCCTCACAATGACAGTAGGCTAAACTAATTATTACATTAGGGCAGGCTAACGTTACATGACTTACAAAAGCACTAAAGCAGTTCATGTGGATGGCGAAATTAAACTGAACGTTATAGTAGTTTGCCAGATTATTTTTTGACATTCGTTTAACATTTATAATGACCTAAAAAAACTGTCAAATATGAAACGTTAAGTTTAGCTACTACTTGCATCTTACTGTAATCTCACAGTCACACTTTATTATACACTGAAGCGTCGAGTTGCTCTGCTAAAATTTGAGGATTTCGCTTGCTGAGCTGCGTCTGTGAACATAAAGCCCGCCTAGCCTACTTTGATTTGATTGGTCATCTCAAATATTCTGACATTGACGAGCAGTGACAGACCAATGAGGCTCAGATGAACACACACACCCTGTCCTCTGTTTCTGACGTGCTCTCTGATCGGCGCTGCTGTGGATTGATGATGAAGAATGAGCTGAACTGATTAACAAGACTGAAGCAAACACAAATTTGTGTATATTAATCACCAAATTTTTAGGGGGGCTAGGCAGAAGTTCAGGGGCTGAAGCCCCCTAAAAAGGGCCTAGTGACGTCCCTGGCTCTTGGGTCCTTCCTTCAGACATCCCTGACATTATCAACCTTTTGTATTAATATCTTTTTTGTACCATTATAATACACTGACAAACAACAATCACAGCAGTGATGAGAGACAAATGATAAATCAAAGCTTATGAAATGCAGCTATTCCACAAGAAACTTACTGTTATTATATAGGAGCTGCACAGTTTCAGTCACTCAAACATTAAGCACCATCATGGTAACACACAACATTTAAAAAAGGCAATAAACATTAATTTAACAATATTAAATGTCACATGAAACCCTTATGTACATAATTGATTAGAAAAAGACTAAGCAAACTATGAAGAAACAGTTATTTCAACAAAAATACATCAAATGCGAAGTGAGTCATTCTCTAATTTAGGGTACATTTCATGTCAGCAAAAAAGCACAAGGAGCACTGTCCTTTCTCAGTGGAATATTAAGTGTCTCAATATAGTATATTAATTCAGTGTTACATATCTGTTATCTGCAGAACTTAAATATTAACTGTTTTAAAAATAAAATAAATTAAAAACATGTTTTTACTTCAGAGTTTGTCAACTATGTTACGGACAAACAGGATGTTATACAAACCATTCAATTCAGTCTTGCACTTGAAATTAAATGCAATTTTGAAGGCTCTTGAGTCTATTTCTGCCACACATACAATTGTTATTTAAAATGATTTTCATATTTAACCTTTTTTTAAAGATTAACATGACATGCATTTATAACGGTCCTTAAGGACAAGGATGTTTTTCATCATAAATCTCCATTAAAGTTATTTTTGATAATTAAAAAAGATGTTATAGTAAACTCCAACCTATGCAAATAAGAAGAATGCTTAAAAATGTCAGAAACATCAATATTGGCTATTTTAACTTTAAGAATCTAAGTGTAACCTAGGTGACAATGAAAATCACACGGATGACACAAGTAACCTAGTTGACTGGCAATATGGTTAACCATGGACAACATTTTATTCATGAGACAGAATTGAATTATCAAAGTTGCTTTCAGTAAAAACCTCTTTTATTTTAAATGTGAATTATTAAACAGTACAGAAATGCACATAATTCCACAGAGAATACATGGATTCTGAGACATGCTCTTTTGAAATGCTATTGTATCATTTTAGTTTAGTTTCTTTTTAGTTTTAGCACTGATGTAACTTAGTTGAAAGATATTGACTGTAACTTAGTTGACCATAACTTAGTTGACAATTTCCATATTTCTTCCCCATAACAGAAATGGTGGACCTAGCCTAGCTAACCACATGTCATTTTTTTAGCAGGTTAATGTAAGAATTCAACACAAAATTTCATTATAATAAATAAAACGTTTTAGCTATGACAATGTACATAACATAGTTGAAGGTTAATAATACGGCCGTTGACAATACGCTTTTCTACATCAAATATTGAAAAAACTGAGAAGAGACTCACCATGGTGTGTTTGAAATGGCCTCCACAGAGGAAAATGACATCACATGGTGCTGGTTACAAGGTCTTGGGACAAACGATTTTTGAGTTGCTGGGGGAGGTTTTGTTTGTAACATAGTTGACCAACATTTTGTGGACACGAATAAATTAATATATTTTAAGTATTTAAATAAATAACTTATATTTGAAACTATTATTTTCCTTTAATATTAAGACTTTTGTAAAAGATTTCAAAAAGAATTGATTTATTTTAATGATTTTAATGGATATTTTTGGACCCTCAACTTTCTCACATTGAAATCGGACATGGACAAAACTGTACATTTAGGGCCATATTGACACATTTTAAGCAAAATGAACAATATATTGCACATATTGTCTGTGTGATGTTATTTCAGGAAGCAAGTTTACACATAAATTGCAATTTGTTTGAAGAAATTTGATTGTATAAGTATATTTAACATCAGTGGACATGCAGTGTACCCTAAATTATAGAATCACCCAAGTGTCACGCAGGGAACTGTGGTAATGTCAATTAACGGTTTTTCACTGTGAATTATACACTGAGTTTTTCAGTTTCATGTTAAAAAACTGTAAATTTAATGGTATTTTACAGTAAACATGAAAATGTATTACATGAAATGTACCATTAGAGCTATCACAGTTATTTACCGTATATAGTAAGGAAAGGTTCTGTTAACTAATTAACAGTTTTTCACTGTAGCATTTTTACAGTCTGTTACCGTTAAAATCACTAACATTTTTTAGTCAGTAAATACAACTAATTAAAGATGAATCTGCATGTATTTCTACACCCACTGTAAACGTTTCTCTTTGTGAGCTTTGGTTATGGTGGCTGAAATCCAACTGTATGTACAACTGCCAGCCTGCAAGGAGAGGCTCTTGAGACTCCAGCAAACAATACCTGTTTGCTCCTCAACAGTGGCTTTTTGCCCTTTTAATACAATTAATTTGCTTGTTTGACATGTACTTACATTTATTGTTTCAGGAAACAGTTTGCCACATGTTTGAAACAGTCTTGAATATCACATGGCCTTTTTCTTCAGCGAAAGACAACTCAGTTGTAATGGTAACTAATATTCAGTTCACATACTTACATATAAAAACCTAACTGTATAAGTAAGATTTCAATCCTTCTGTAATTTACAGAGACAGCACTGTGAGCTTTCAACCAAATTGTGTCTTAATGCAATCAGCACAGGAGCTCATGTACTGAAGGGAAAAGTCTACATGAATTACATGATAGATCTCAGAGTAAATAACAGCAAGTTGTACAGGAGAGCCATCAACATTTTACAGGTATCAGTTATGCTACATTTTCTGTACTGATCTACTTAGAAGAAATGATATATCAAATGTCATGCCTTAGCAACCACAATGCTAAAATGCTAAAACTATTAACTTGGAAATACCTTGGCAACCACAAACCAATACATGGTAACAAAAGTTATGCATGGCCAAAAAACAGTCATATTTTCTTCAGATCATTTGTCTGTCTTTCAATTTTGAAAAGTAATTGAGCTGGAACTATAATATGAGCCTTTTGTGTGATTTCTGCATGGTCATTTAATTATATACCATCACTGTCAGCGGTTCACAGGCTGCTCCAAAACCCAGTGTGAAAGTGCTCTACTTGAGAGCGTATCAGCACAGATGACCTGACTGAAGACATTACAGCAGCAGATGTCCACACACAGCAGCTGCAGCTAACACACGGGAGCTAGTAAGAACTGGTTTATTTATCTTGGACATCTGTGAAGGCAGACAGAAATTTTTAAGATTAAAAAACAGTCAGGTTACATAGCCTAACACTCTCTTTTAAGGTGTTTTTTTACACAAACAAAGAATAGTAGGTAACATTTTACAATAAAGTTCAATATTAGTTAACTGTAACAATATTAGTATATTTGTTAACGCTAAAGTCCAGTGTTGTGACCATATTTCCAAGTGAAATTGAATATTGAATAGAGGGTGGGGTTTTACTTTGGCGCACGTCCATCCCTCCCTCATAGCAGACTGACGGTTGGAGGGGAGTGGTTAAAGGGATAGTTCACCCAAAAATGAAAATTAGCCCATGATTCACTCACCCTCAAGTCATCCATATGACATTCTTCTTTCAGAAAAATACAATTCAAATAGGGTTTAA
>JAQIUQ010000414.1:0-167821 GCA_030378365.1 Hybognathus amarus
ACATCACATTCAGCAACAAAAGCAAGTATAGACCATTACAACACAAAAGACTACATTGTATCCAACAGCTAAAAAAACTAAAGAAGAGGAAGGAAAGAACTGACCAACCACAAGACAAGAAAATAAAGCATCACTCACTTGGCACAGTACTCAACTTTCAGTCCCATAACTGCAACGCTGTAGGTCTGCAGTGTGTTTAGTCACGTCAGACTTGGGCAAAACTAAACCAGAAACAAAGCACTTTAGGTTAAGGCCTCAGATCGGTCTTTGAACTGCACATACAGAACAACTTACCGTATTTTTTCACCTCAAAAACTTGGGTCAGCAATAAAAGCCTTTAGTGTGTACATCCCCATCTGAGCCTTTGGGTTTAATTGAGAAAGCTCCAATATCAGCTCCGTTGAGGAAACATTTGTCCACTGACCAATCCGGTTATTATCTTTGTCCTATTAAAACAAATTAACAGCTCAGAGAAAATCTGCAAAGAAAGAAAAGTGCAAAAAGCTGCTTTGGCTCCATTCAAACTCACCTCCAGCACGAGCAACCTGTACTGCAAGACAGACAGGAATAATAAACATTTAAAAGCAGTCATTGATCATTTGCGTTTCATTTATGGTCAGAACACTCAAAATGGTGAAACATCTGGTCTTAGTGTATATTTGATCAAAAGGTACAAATTTGGGATCCATGGAGACAACTCTGAAATTAACTGCAAAGACACCAACAAACTCACATATATTGCATAATGCATTTGAAGATGATAGCTTCAACCAAGGGTCATTCACAGCTCACCTGGTTCGTCCTGGATTGTAAATAAGTTTGTCTGTTTGGATGAAGGTCAGGTAACGGCTGAACATGATTTTGCTCTCTTCAGTCGCTCTGAAGACCTTCCCTTGAACAAAGAGGAAGATGGCAGAGACACTTTGGATTTCCATCTCACACTCAATATCCAACACACACACACAAACACAGTGAAAATACACAAAATAAAATTATAACCACAGCCAACCCCTCCCGTTCAGTGACCCAATAAAAAGAAAACACAAACTACTCACATACAAAAGATTTTACACTTGTAAAACAAAAGTACATATTCATAAACCAAAGTAACAAACACTTCTACTCAGAAACAAAATTAACTCCGTTTAGACAGAACTCAAAACAATAAAAATAAAGTGGTCTACAAGAGCCATTAAATTGAGACTCACCCAGGCAAAGCAGCAGTGCAGTCACAGCAGGTTTAAATCCTGCCCTCAGATAAATCACAGGAACCCTTGGACATTGTCACACCTGCCAAAGATAAAAAACAAACAAACAAAAAAACATTTACTTAAGCGCTATTCGCACGGGATTAGTATTACCTGGGGACCATGTGTAAGTTTGAAATTACCCACCCACATCTGAATTTCGTGTGGCGCATTCGCACGGGATAAGCTTAGCCTGTGATTTTACTCGAATTTACTGACTTTTCTCCCGGATATGATGTCATTAGGCTATAGCTTTGAAATGTCTTGTCTTTATTATGTCTAGCTGTATAATAAACAGAAGAATTGTCCTTACCATATCCTGCTAAACATGTCATTCATCTCCATCGAATCGTTCTTTTTGTTTTTGCTCTTCTGGTGGTTTTCAGCTTTCTCTTTCTGCAAACTGTAGAGTTGTATTAGACGATATGATCCCGCACCCAAAATACTATCAAAACACCTCTGCCTCTATTCTCCGCGAAAGATGGATAAAAAGGCGCAGATGAAACAAACCTTGAAAAAATTATATACGATCCGGCCAAATCACAGAGATGTCGATTCGCACGGGACTAATATTATCACAGGACCTCGGTGTTCGGCGGAATATAGTAGGTAATTTGCGGGGGATTTTTACTTTACAAATTACAGACATGGCCGATTCGCACGGAGTTAAGATCACAGACAAACTCCGTAATTATTACAAATTACTACAGGCCACCAGATAATACTAATCCTATGCGAATAGGGCTTTAGAATAAAAAACAAACTAAATTAACTTAAAATCATACTTACCACAGAAATTTCGTCACTCGCCTTATGAGAACACACTGAAATGAAAACATACAAGCAATTCAGTCTCCAGTTAACCAAGAAAAGTCTTTAAAATACGGAAATTTACCTGGCAGCTATCCCAAGGGTCAGTGCACACCAGAGAGAAAACCAGAAGCTCTCCTGCTAGCCACATCATGCTAACGTAAACATCAATCAAGTTCGCATTCAAACCCAACACTACCAGGCAGGACCCACTGTGACGCATACCTTGCCAAACAAACCACTCACATTTTTATAGTCCACAAACTGGCCACTGATAGGCTCACTTGGCGTGACACAAACCAATCACAGCAAGGGCTAAACATCTCGCTGCTACATTCGGCACTTTATAAGTTAAAACACTTTCAATCATTGATCTATAGGAAATAGTATTTCACATGACTTTGATTTTACTTTATTGACACTTTCATTTCCGGATGGTATTCATTCATTAAAAATAAACAAGTTCCGTCTTTTAAACTTCTCAACGTGTATGCAGTGTAAATAAAGCAGTTGCATCAAAGTTAGTCCACGGCCACGCCCCCGTGCTAATGTTACCGCCCACGGCGCAAATTACAAGACGAAAATGAAAAAATCATTTCATTTATTCAAATGTTTGTTTCTGAAGTCACAGAAAATCGGGAGAAAAAAGTAACTATACATTGATAATGTAACTGGAAAAACAAGAAAAATGAAAGTCTGGTTTCCATTTTTCATTTGCATTTTATGGTCCGAAAATTGAATTGTGAAGCGTTACACGAACCAATTTTGATTTCCGAGCAAATCCGAGCGTGCGACGCTTCACTTCAGTTAACGATCATACAGTGCAAGATAAGATACGGTGCAAGTAGCAAAAATATACGGCTGTTTTTCGATGTAAGTTTTAAATGGCCGACATAAATAATCAGTTTGATCAAAGATAGTTGAAATTATAAGCTCAGTTTAACTTTAAAAACTTCCATTTAAAAATACTAGTGATTCTATATGTTCTATTATTGTATTCATTATATAAAGTCTTGCATTTTCAATACTAATGCAAGACTAGTCTTGAATGTCACTGTTATAAACAAATAATAATGAAAATAAAAGTAAACAATATTTATATTTAAATATATAATAATGAAATTAATAACAAAATCCTCTCTATATATATTATATAAATACATTATTAATAATGAAAATAATAATTATAAAAACACATTTTTAAACAAATTCACATATCATAAATGCAGCACTTGAAAACCAAGCTAGATATTAAGTTGAAGAAACCCAAAGCAGAGAATTCTATTTATTTATTGCAGTTAAATCCCCCAAAAAACATTTACATAAATACATTTATACAAAAAAAAAAAAAAACAAGCGGAAGCGAACAGTGACGCTGCAGTGGAGTGTGTGATGCACGGAAGGAAAGTGCATGTTCGTCTCCAGGGGAAACCAGAGACTCCGTTGCTATGGTGAAGGAGGGGGCATGGCCTAGGCTGAAGTGTCAAAGAGCTTGTCAATCATTTCTTCCGACCTGCTCCGGCGCGTAGCGGTGATACTTCTCTGGGTTTTTGGTGAATGAAATGTTTGTACATCTGTAAAACAAAGAACAGCATATGAAGAAACGTGTTGAATATATGTGTATATGACCCATGAGGTATGAGCTTAAGCATCACACACACCGCTGAAGGAAGGCTTTATAAGCGTCTGAAACCACTCTCTTCTGAGCCTGTCTGATGGCGTCACGCTGTTCTTTATCAGGAACCGCCCAGCCCTTCTGGATCTTACACAGTTCCTCCAGACCCTCGTTAAAACCCTGCAAACACACACACACACACACACAAACCTTCATCCCTGTGCACACTGACATATCAAATAATCAAAATATAAAAGATTGCATATGTGTTTTTTGTTTAGTATCATATTTGATGCATCAGGCTTTATGGCTCATATAGTCTGAATATGTTCATGAATACACACTCTTAGAAGAAAAGGTTCTATATAGAACCTTAAAAGGTTCTAAAGCGATACGTATTTGGAACCCCTGAAAATGCAATGCATGAATGATCACAAAATTCAAGATATGGGGGTTTAAAAACATAATAAATCAATATCACACGAAGAGTGCCATTTCAGTTTTTATCCTCCAAAAATCAGCATGATTAAAATGGGATATTAAGTTACTACAACAGTTTAATAAACAATCATTTAATTACAACTGCAAAATGTTGCAGAATAATGTAATACATGACTGAATAATAACCTATAAAGAACCTTTGTGCCAAAAGGGTTCTTTCAGTTCATTATCATCATTTTTTTTGCATAAAAGGTAACTTTTGTAGTTGAGTAAAGAACCCTAAGCTACATCTATAGAACCTTTTTTTCTAAGAGCGTAAGCTCATCAAAAATACAAAAAGATACGTGAAGCTTCGAAGCTGAAGGAGGTTTGTACAGTAATACTTAGACTTTTACTTGCTAAAACAGTCTAAACTATTCCTAGCGTAAGAGATGGAGTGTGATAGGTTTATTAGCAAAGGTTAAAGAAGATGCATGACTCTCTCTCACCTTGAACTTGTCCTTGATGATCTGTCGCTCCTTGTCTTTCAGCTGCTCGTGCAAAAACATCAGAGAAGGTTAAACTGAGATCACTTAATGATGAACCAATTAAAAACCTTTTTAACAGAAGCTCAAAACATAAACTGTGCAGAAGTTCCAAACTGCAGATAATAAAGCATTAAAGGGCCCATATTACGCCCTTGATGTTTTGTCTCTTCTAGAACAGGTTTTCCTGCTTGAATGTTGATTATTCTCCTCATATTCTTTATTGTTGCGGCTCCTCTCTTCCCAGTCTGTCAGTAACGCTCTGTTTACTTCCTGTCTCTATGAAGCCCCTCCTTCTGAAAGCATACTGTGCTCTGATTGGTCGGCTGGATCAGTGTGTTGTGATTGGTTGAGCGCTTTAAATGTGTTCGTGAAATGTCCTGCCCCTTCCCATAACCGCCAGTTTAACACACTACTAACTAACTCAACCAGGCCCCGCCCCTTTATTCTGCGCATTATTATAATGAGGAATATTGTGAAGTGTTCCGGAAGAGGCGTTGAGTTCAGGAACACTGACACTGATATAGAGAAGAACTGGAACTTTACGGAGCTTTTTCATGCTCAAACAGCAACATTACTAAAGTGACTAAAGTGTGTGTGTGTGTGTGTGTGTGTGTGAGAGAGCTTCTCACTTTGGCTCCAGGCTGGAACGCTGGGAAGTTTCGCTCGGTCAGATGCTCTGTGACCTTCAGCCAGCTGTAGGTGAGGGAAGGTCAGAGGTCATTGGTTGAATGGTGACAGGACAGTGTGTGGCACGTGGACTGTGATGTTTACCTGCGCTGATAGTTCTGGATCTCCAGCTCGATCAGTTCTCTGTATGAACTCTCCACCTTCTTATGCGTGCACAGCGACCAGCTGAATCAGCTCAGACCTGCACAGCGGAAAACACCAATCAGAACTTCATCATGTGACTTATTGGAGGAACTACTAAATATTAAAGGTCTTTTCACAAGATGTAAAATAAGTCTCTGACGTCCCCAGAGTGTGTGTGTGTGTGTGTGTGTGTGTGAAGTTTCAGCTCAAAATACCAAACAGATATTTTTATAAAGCAGGTTAAAATTGTCACTTTTTGAGGGTTTTGTGTCTGTCCCTTTAAATGCAAACGAGCTGCTGCTCCCGGCACAGGGGGCGGAGCTTCAAGAGCTTGTGCACAGAAAACAACACTTTTAGTCTTTAGTCAGACAAAGATGGAGAGACTCAAGAAGAAGTGACAACAGTTGATGAGTTTATGTAGCTTATGTGTAGTTATCTTCTAGTCATTGATTAGCATATTCTGTCATGATATTCTGTCTATAAATCGTGTTCCGGGGGCGGGATTTATGTCAATTTTAGGGACTAGGGAGGAAGCTCCTGTATGTTGTAGTCCTTAAAAAGTAATTTCTTTGAAAGCAAATGTCTCCCTTTGCTCTAAACTTTAAGCATTGTAACGTTGCAGGTGTTGTTTACGCTCTAACAGCAACATTGTTACAGTTAGAAAAGTGACATCATAATCAACCACCCCTTTAAATGAGGACGAAAACATCATTTTAACTGTCTCCTGATTGGCTAGTAGTGATGTTCCAGTATCTGATTGGTCAGTGAACTGGTCCTGGATCAGTCTGGTACTCACTTCTCCAGGGATTTGAGGATGTAGTTGTAGTTGTTATGCAGGAAGACGGCTCGCAGCGTCGGGTCTTCGTACACTTTAGCTTTGTTCGACAGATTCAGCTGCAGGTTCCCGAGGACTTTATCTACAAACACACACAATCAGGGTTATTTTACCATCATTTATATACTATTAGAGGATTTACTCATATTTTAAACAAACTTTATATTGAATTAACATTTATTTAATATAAGTTGAACACAATTTCATTTTTAAATCTTTTTACATTTTTTATTTAAGCTTTAATTAATTTTTATTAATTATTTTGAATCATTTTTCATTGATATTTCATTTCATTTTATTTTTCATGGCTTTTTGTGTGTGTTGCTGTGTGCATGTGTTTGAGAGAGTGCGTGTATGAGTGTGTGTGTGAGAGAGTGCATGTGTGTGTGTGTGTGTGTCTTACAGATATATGTGCTCAGTAGTCTCCGGCTGAACTCGGAGCTGTAGCTGCTGGCGGACGAGCTGCTCTCTGAAAACAACAACAGACACATTTCAACAGCCGTTCACTTGTTTAACATACAGAGAATTATCACTTCCTTCCATCATTTCCAGTTAAACTCTGAATCTAAACTCATAAACTTGCTCAGATTGAAGTTAATCCTACCTTCCATATAACACATATATTACATTTAACTCTCTGAGAAGAGAAACTGGTCTCAGATCAGCTGAAGATTAAATCACAGCTCCTGTACTATGCTATAACATCACAGCTAATAACTTTAAGATTATTGTTTCATATCCTGCCGGATGCAGGGGATGATATGAAGATCCTCAGAGCAAATACCATCAGATGAAACTTTCTATAACCCAGAGTTCCCGAAAACCATCATAAATAAATAAAGCCTGTAACTCTTTCAGAAACATTTGCACATCTAAAAAGGCAAGTACAGTAAGCGATTCATAAAGACAGTTATGGGTTTGAAGTCAACATGAAATCAAATCAGCCTCGTTTACATTCATAATAAATGTTTCAAGTCATATTGTGAATGATTCTGACACTTCTCGTGTTTAATCAAAATCTCCATCTGAAATAATCCTTATTTTCTGCCACATGGTGAGGGCAAAATAACATTAACTAATAATATTTACCCACTCTATGCAATGCAGTTAAAATCCCAATAGACAAAATCAAGTCCTGTCCAACATTATTTACAGTTTCACATGAGAAATACTGCTTTTTACCTATAATACTGAGTGAAACGTGTGTATAAGCACTGCTTTAGAATAACAGGCAGTGTCAGATCATTCACCACATGTATTGAGAACGTAAAGCGAGTGAGAGCAGGTTTCATGTTGCCTGTAAGTCAGAGGAGTCCAGCTCTACTCATCTGCACGGGCTCTTACCTCGGGGGTCTAAAGGAATATTGTAAGTGTCCCCGAGAACTACAGGGCAGAAGCAAAGCAGAACAGAGAGAGAGAGAGAACAAGAGAGAGAGGCAAAGGGCAAGAAGTTAAAATAGTTCTGTTAGTGAAGAGCTTAACCACTGATGGCCAGTCAGGGTGAGAGAGATCATGTGACAGAAGCAGAGGTGAGTGGGCGGAGCTTAGAAACCAGCAGGAGGAGCTACAGACAGGGTGAGAGCGAAATCATGAGACAAAAGCAGAGGTGAGTGGGCGGAGCTTAGAATCCAGTGGGAGGAGCTACAGACAGCGTGAGAGCGCAAGATCATGTGACAGAAGCAGAGGTGAGTGGGCGGAGCTTAGAAGCCAGTGGGAGGAGCTACAGACAGGGTGAGAGCAAGAGATCACATGACAGAAGCAGAGGTGAGTGGGTGGAACTTAGAAACCAGTGGGAGGAGCTACAGACAGGGTGAGAGCGAAATCATGAGACAAAAGCAGAGGTGAGTGGGCGGAGCTTAGAAACCAGTGGGAGGAGCTACAGACAGCGTGAGAGCGCGAGATCATGTGACAGAAGCAGAGGTAAGTGGGCGGAGCTTAGAAACCAGTGGGAGGAGCTACAGAGAGTGTGAGAGAGATCATGTGACAGAAGTAGAGGTGAGTGGGCGGAGCTTAGAAACCAGTGGGAGGAGCAACAGACAGGGTGAGAGAGAGATCATGTGACAGAAGCAGAGGTGAGTGGGCGGAGCTTAGAAACCAGTGGGAGGAGAAACAGACAGCGTGAGAGTGCCGAGTGCCATGATCACGTGACAGAAGCAGAGGTGAGTGGGCGGAGCTTAGAAACCAGCGAGAGGAGCTAGACAGGGTGAGAGAGCGAGATCATGTGACAGAAGTAGAGGTGTGTGGGTGGATCTTAGAAACCAGTGACAGAAGCAGAGGTGAGTGGGCGGAGCTTAGAATTCAGTGGGCAGAGCTTAGATTCCAGTGGGAGGAGCTACAGAGTGGCATGCACTGCTTTGAACATGAGCTGCCATATCAGGACATAAATAAAATATGATATGACCATTTTCGCTGACCATTTGTTAAGGCAAAACTGCTTAGCAGATCTGACTCTAATAAATAGAAGTTGGTGGCCAAAATGGTACTTTAAGCAGAATATTGCAATTTAAAGGCTAATTTATTATTATTTATTGCACGGCGGAGAAAGATGGTTCAGGGAAAAACATGGACAGAGAAGCTGAAAATGGCTGAATTCTCTTTCCAAATATGATCTCAGAATGAGCGACTTCAGGAAAACCAAATGATAAGGAAATGCAGACCACAGGAAAGATGACAAACAAGGAGGGTGAGGACGGCGGTCTGTGTGTTAAGAACATTACTGTGATAAAAACAGACATGTCAGCTGTCCAATATAAAGCTCACATCTGCTCTTTATTACAAGCTATATTGCAGAACGGCTTATTTATAATCCAGGAATATCTATTGGATCGAATATGTCTGTTTTTATGTGTACATCTGTGTGTTTCTGCTTTACCCTGAGAGGCCAACATCGCTCCTGCGGTTTCCTGGAAATCCAACAGTTGCTGCAGGAACAGGATGGCCTGAGGAGAGACGAGGTTCAGAACATCTGGCCCCTGTTAGCAGTGTTATACTCTACAGACGGTACCATGAGGAGATCTTACGTTGCTTGTGAGCTCGTGTACGGTTCCGTCTTTCGGCATGTTGTACTCTTTATCCGGATCGTTCTGTTGGAGTAGAGAACATCACATTATCAGAACATAATAATCACTTTTTATCAGAAATTATAATAAATTACATAATCTAATCTAATATATATATATATATATACACATACATATATACACACACATTATAATTTAAATGAAAAGATAAATATTTTCTAATTATTAATACAATGTAGAATTAATTGTTAATTACATTTAATTAAAAATATATCTTAATAACTAATTTAATTTCTAATTAATTATTAATCACTTCTGTTATGATAGAAGACTTAAAATAAAATAAATGTGTGTGTGTATGTATGTATGTATATATATATTAATTTAAATAATAGTTTTTTTTATTACAAGCATTTTTTTAAATAATCAATAACATTCATAATTATTAATTACTTCCAATAATAACTATATATATATATATATATATATAATTTGAAAAATAATTTAATATTTTTATATTTAATTAAATGATAAACATTTTTAAATAATTCATAAAACATATAATTAAATATTTATTACATTTTATAATATATATAACATTTTTAATATTCATTATAATACAATGTCACGTGACCCTTGAAGCAAGACTAGCCACTCCAGCCCAGGGTTTATTAAAAAAACATAATATTATCCGTTAATAATTGCCAGGATAAATGAAAAGGTTCTGTCCAGACACTAGGCATTCTGGGATTTGAACTTACAGCCGTTCAGTGCCTGAAGCTGATCTCTGATCAGTGCTTACCTTAATGCTGTCAGCGAACTCCTCAAGAGCTTTGGCGCCGATGGTCTCCATAGAGGTGATGAGAGCCGGGAGCTTGTTCTTGGTACTGGCAGCCGTTCCCTGCACCACAACACAGGATATGACATCATCAGCCAACAAAATCCAATGCGAATATCCACGTGAGTGTCTCTCTTTCTTCTTTTTACCTGTAGTGTGGCGTCAAAGTCAGGTTTGGTCTGCTTGAGGTGCCGCAGGATGGGGAAGATGGTCAACACGGCGGAGTAATCGTGTCTCATGATGGCTCTGCGTGCCGCTGACACGATGTTATCACCTTCCAACATCAAATTATCCAACGCCTCCTGCAACGGCATACAATTAAACAGTGCACACACACACACACACACACACACAGAGGTGATCTGCACGGACCTGTATGAGCGAGTCGAAGGTCTTTTTCTGGTGATGTTCTGGAATGATCTCGGTCAGTAAAGCGTACTCGCTCTGAGCCAGCTTCACAAACGCACTGATGCAGTGGATGTACGAGTCAATCTCAATGTCCAACACGCTCATCCTTCCCTGAGACAAACACACACACACACACCTGTGAGATCTCAGGAAAAACAACATTCAAAAACACTCATAGGATGATATAATGAAAATAATAACACAGGCTCAACCAATGGCATGAGCTCAAACAGTAGATAATAGCGCTTGCAACGCCAAGGTCTTGGGTTCGATTCCCAGGGAAATGCATTAACTGATCAAATGTATTTGTTAAAAGCAATGCAAGTCAGTGTGAATAAAAGCATCTGCCAGATGCATAGACATACATGTAATTAAGTTTGATGCAGCACTATTGATTAGTTTGAACAATATATCTGATGATCAATTCTTGTTGTAATTCTGTTAGCTGGTAATGCAACGAGAGCTTTAAATAAAATGCATCAATGCACGAAAGTTAAGAAAGTTAAGAAAGTTAAGAGTAATTTCCATAATTTCATTTGGGAGATTTCAATGCTTTCACTGAATATGTTTTCTGAAATCATGTTTGTGATACTGCAGGAAATCATATTTGACAATCAATAAGTTACTCATGCTTTATGCATATCACACTGATCATATATATTGAAACATTGCATATGAGTGAGATTCGAATCACTGAAACCTGATGTTTGATGATGCTGAAGTAAATCTGAAAATGTAACTATAAGACTTGAATTGTTAACCCTAAAACCGTATTCTGGACAAATGTGGGCAAAATAGTTTTGATTTATTTTTAAAAAATACTTCCCTTGATCTGAGCGGTACAAGACTTGGCTACTTTTCCTAAGTTTGCCTCCTGAACACACACACATTTTTTTTTTACTCAATTCTACAATGTTAAGTGGGTGAAAAAACTCCTTAATCTTGTATTTGGGTCAAAAATGGGCCCTCATAGAAATTAATGGGAAAAACTGTAATTTAGAGCATTCTAAAATAAGCCAAAATAAGACACCAGGTGACAGCAGTCACTTCATCTTTAGGTTTTAGCTCTAAGAACTTATTGGAATGAAATTTTAATGTAGTTAAAAAAATTAAAAAAAATAAAACATAAAAATAAGCATAATTTACATAGAAAATATGGTACTTTTTGAAGTAAATAAATTCAAAAATACCCCAAAATAATAATAAACACCACAAACGGATAGACAAAACTTTATCGAAGACAGTGATATAACATTTATAATATATAAAAATTAGGATCACACCTGAGTCCTCTGTGCCCACATTTGTCCACAATTACAGGATTAAGGGCTGTAAAGTGAATACGGTTTGAGGGCTACGTATCACTCGATTGAGCTTCAAACCCTCCAGCTCTGCTTTAACAAATGTTTAAAGGTTCAGAGCTTTAAAACCGCAACAGCATCTTTGACAAATACTGATGATTATGACCAAAAATAATACAGACTTCGGCCCTCAGTTTGAAGAAACACTAAAACCCACCTGGATAAACATTAAAATCCACATTATTTTGAACATAAAGCCACAAGATTTTGAAGATCTTGTTTTGAACACAACACAGAGTAAGTGGTATTGAATCTTTGAGGTCAGACTCACCTGTGGCCGCCCCATGCTTGTCGTCAGACAGGAGCTTAACCCCACGCAGGTCATGTTCGAAACCTGATTGGTTAGGATATAGTCACATGACGGGGTCACTCACCCCAGGCCATAAAGGGAGTGTTGAACAGGCTATACCCGCCCACAAAGCAAAGGCCACTTGTTATAGGATGTTAGTGGGGTTTTCTATAAGTGCACCGATGGACCCAGCAAAGCACAGAGACTTATGGGAAATAGTTCGAGAGAAAACCTTCCTGTCACTCAGAAAGTCAACTTCCTACTTGGAAAAGTGCAGAGGAACACTTTATATAGTTTGGAAAATTCATATAAAGATGCAGTGTAATTTTTGTACTTTTAATATACTACTATAATATTTATCAATCAATAAACTAATACATTAATAATTAAAACATCCATAATTCAACTTCATTTTAGAATTTTGCTTAAACAACTAGATTTTAATTTTAGCTTACGTTTTAGTTATTTTATGTGCTTTTGTCATTTTTATTTTCTTAAATACATCCATGCATCTTTCATTTCTACATTTCAGTTATAGTTTTAGTAATTTCAGCACTTTATTTTCAGTTAGCTGCCAAGGCAACATTTCTAATTTGTTAAATTTTTTTAATTAAAATTTTATTCGATTTGAGATTTATTTCAATTAACAAACTATTTGTAATAGTTTTAACTAACAATAACAACACTAATGATATATCAGTCATGGTGGCAGTTAATGATCAACTTTTATGAAAGAAAAAAAATGCATCAATAAGTCCGAGTTTGACATGTTCTGTCAAATATTGTGGTAATGTATGTGGCAAAATATTTAGTAACTTCTGCCATGTTTTTAACTCACTTGCATGTATATATATTCAAAAAATATTTGCATGTATATACTTTATATATATTTATACAAAATTAATATTATACAATATAATATATTAAAAATTTGATATATTAATAACACATTTTTCTTAAATATATACATGAATGTTTGTGTATTTAAATATGTACATATATATATATATATATATATATATATTTAACTTTTATTTGGAAGCGATTAATCGCCCTAGTTTATGTAAATTAGAAGGTTTTTAAGTTTAACAATGACACCTTTATTTAAATCCACATTGTTTTTGTGTCACATAAACATTTCTCTGAATTTAAATACAACATCTGATAGCAATATTAAAAGAGCGGCGTACAGGAAGGTCTCTCTCTCTCTCCATCCTAAGGTCGATTTACCGCTGTGACCCATAAGTTTCTGTTTTCTCCGACTGTTGTTTTCCGAAACGCAGGAACAACAGTTCAAAACCACAGCAGAAGTGCGAGAAACCGTGGAGAGGGAAGGGAAACGGGAAAGACAGAGCTTTACCTTCCAGAGGAGTGAGGTTAGAACCCTTTTTTCCATCCAGGCCATGCTGAGAGTACTGTTTGAGCAGATTCTGAGCCTTACGGATCGTGCCTGCTCCCATCAACACCGAAACAGAGAGAAAGAGACAGAGAAGGGGGACAGTAGCAGAGTGTGTCAGGAGGAGAACAGAGGAAGAGGAAGAGGAAACCCTGTTCACTCGACACCAGAGGAACAACTGAGAGGAATCCAGATCCCTCCGTGACTGAAGCACACCACAGCTATCACACACACACACACACACGGTCCAACATTAACCTCTGACCAGCGGCAATGAGAGCTGCAGAAATAAAACAGCAGTTCATGTGTGTTGGTAACTGACCCACAACATTATTATATGGTCAAACTGAGGAAGGGATTTTCATGTTTCAGGAACAAATATCTGAACACTCTTTAAAGGGGTCATCGGATACACATTTTACACATGTTGGTGTAATTCTTTTGTAGGGGTGTCACGATTCTCCAAATCCTCGATTCGATTACATTTCGAAGAAGTCCTTTAAATTAGGTTTATTTTTCTGACCACATTAGCATAATCGGACCTAAAAATATCATTTGTTGCGAACTTGCGTGCATTTAAACGATTTTCTGGTTTTCTGAGGTCTAAAATGTTTACATAAAAAAAGTTTACAAAAAAACTTTTCATTTAGTAATTGTATATTTGCTTATTTCTTAAAGAAAAAATACAGTATGGTAAATATACAAAACAAAATATATTATTATACTGTTATTATTTTGGTGGTGAAATTGTAACAAAAAATCTGCAAAATATTCCTCACATTAAACCACAAAAATAAGACAAAAATACTGATGTCATGAAACTTGTATATTATACTACAAATTACTATTAATAAGGGAAAAAATATTAGCATACTGAAAAATAAATATTTTTAATAAAAATAATGCAAGATTTTACCTAAGTTTAATGGTGTGTTAAAATATTTAATACTTATTTATAGCTGGTAGACTTTTTTAATTGACTGGTCATTGACAGGAGTGGCAAAAGGTTAATTTTGGACCTTGCATGCATGCACACACACACACACACACACACACACGCTACAGTACGTTTGCAGTGCACACAAACATCACATCACATATTATTATAATGTCTGAACAGAAACAACACGTCAAACACACTGAGGAGAAAATACAACGGGTTAATCAATCAAAGCTATTAAACTGCAGCATTGTGTCAGGAACAGTGATGTTAATACAGTTATTAATATTAGCGCTGCTAAAAAAAGCATCAGCCTCTGCCAAACATCACAACAATCTAAAACCTATTAACATCATAAACTTATACTGAACAACACAAAGTCAAACATGTGAGAGTCATAGTGTGGCTTGTGTCTTAAAGGGGTCATATCATCATTTTATATCAGATTTAGTTAAAGTTTCCTATCCACTCCTCTCAAACCTTTGCAATTAAACATGCTGTTATTATAGACTTGTGTATGTAAATGTAAATATGTAACAGCTGACGTCCAAGTCATGAAGATTTGTGAAAGAGCCGTTGTTTCAGATTAGTTTGCATCAACTATTTTGTGTTAGAATATGTAAATCATACAAATAATACAAAGAAAATGTGATTAACCCCTTTAATAAGCAGTTAATGAGCAGTAGATGTTTGTGTTGAGTGTCAAGCATGACAAAGACACTGGTTTTCTGTTAGTGAGGGCGAACGGTCACAGCGCCACCGTGTGGCGGACACGTGCACATGCAGGGAGTGTTAGTAGAAAACACTGACGTTGAGACACTTCATGTGCAATATAGTGCTGTTAGCCAAATAAATGTGCCCTCCACATACAGGAAATACAGTAACACACTTTGAACAACACAGTAACACCACAGCTTCAACAGACAGGAGGGAAAACGCCTGCTATACAGCGAAAAACACTAACGCAATGTACTCGTTAACCTGACTGATAACAATAATATGAAAATTAACAATTAGGCAGTTAATTAGCCTGGCTGATATATCAATCTATTCGCTACCATGTGTGTGTAAAGACCGTTTCACATTGAGCCTCATTTAAAGATGTGATAAGCGATTTCTGTGGATCGGACTGAGCACCAAAACACACTTAAAGCCAATCAGCAGTAAGGGGCGTGTCCATTTATTAGGGGAGGTTCCTGTTTTGGCATGGGGGTGGGGCTATTGAGATGGGGCGTGTCCTTTTGTGTAGAGGAGTGTGTTTTGGTGATTTAAAATAACTACAGTGTTTCTCAGAAATTGGTTGCTGCCCCTTTAAGAAACATGAATAGAATGATTTCTGTCTAAATGGTTCATAAAATCATTCTTTAAAAAAATCAATTTGATTTGCATGGCAATTTATGCTTGTATTTAATGAATGAGACCCATTGAGGGCCATAACAAGCTATTACATTGCATTTGACCTTATATACACCGTCCATAAGTTTAGGGTCAGTAAGAATTATTTTTAAATAAATTAATACTTTTATTTGACAAGGATGCATTAAATGGATCAATAACAACCATACAAACCAACAATTAAAAAAATACTACTAAGATTTTTATTTCAGATCAATTATTTTGAGTTTTCTATTCTAAGAATCCTGAACAATGTACAAGTTTCCGTCGTTTTCAACACTGATAATAATCATTAATGTTTCTTGAGCATCAGATCATCATATTAGAGTGATTTGTGAAGGGTCATGTGACACTGAAGACTGGAGCAATGATGCTGTAAATTCAGCTTTGATCACAGGAATAAATTACACTTTACTATATATTCACATAGAAAACAGTTTTAAATTGTAATAATATTTTTACATTTTGACTGAATTTTTGATCATGGTGAGCAGAAAGTACTCTGTAATAATTATATTTAATAATTTAAATTAAAAATATAAATTCAATTATGTACAGCATTTTCAAAACATATAAAAAAATATTACTGACCCCAAATCTTAGAAAGGTAGTTTTTAGTTTGCCATTGTTTTCATCAAACTAAACATTTGTGTCACGTTCTGTGTGTTAAATTAAGGATGTTTTTGTCCAGAAAATGTTACTTGGGAAAACGGTTGCATGTGAACAGGCCTTTCGTAAACACAATGTATCCTGTTGTGTGTGTGTGTGTGTGTGTGTGTGGATAATGTAAAGCTCTGGCTGTGCAAACAGAAGCAAGCGATGGACACGTGCACACAACACCGCTGCAACTTTACCTGGGATGTAGACTGACACCATCAGACACGAGAGAAATGAGCAGAGGAGAGGAGACGTTAGTAAGAACACACACTAGGAATAGGAAAGAGGAGAACTCTCGACAGGAAGTGATGTCATGAAGACAGATACACCTGATTGTGATCCACCAAGAACCCACAGAGACCCCAATCTAGTGAAGTCAAGGGTTAAAGGTCACTGACCTGGTCTTTTGGGAGGCTTCTTGGTGGGCGTCTCCTTGCGTTTGGTCTGCACGGCGGGTGAGTGGATGGCGAGAGCTGGCGCTGTTCTTACGGAAATGCTCCTTCAAACCCTTAATGGACCGATCCAGCTGACTGGACCGGACCTGGAAATACACGTTCAGTGAGTCTGCGGATAAACAAACACACACTACATCAGAATTCAGACATCCTCGGGACATACGTCTAAAGCCCCGTTCACACCGCCAGCGACACACAGCGACAAAGCAACAAGATCCCATTCATTTCAATGGAGCGCTGGCAACTTCACTCTATTTGTTCTGGTGAAATCAAAAAAACAAAATGACACAAACGTGTCCCTGCTCTGACATACAAACACTGATGAACATATTCGGTTTTAATGAGAAAAAAAACAAAAAAAACAAGTGTGGATTAGAACCCGTGACCTCTGACACGTTTGGCAAAAGTTCTGCCACTGGACCATGAAAGTACACAAGCTACATCAGCGGATCTATGCATTCATTCACGTGGAAAATACTCGACACTAACAATTTATTAGTAGATCTCATTAAACGGCATATTAAACCTAATGTCCTATTGAAATTGATTTGTGGACATCATAATGGTACTGTACACATAAATTGTACATATATCTGATTTAGCATTGTATTAGACCCCACACACCCCTTCAACACACAAGTTACACTTGAGACGACAGTGTGTTTACAGATTTAGTTTTTTAGAACGTGCAGAAAAAAAATATACTGTAAAATATATATATGAAGAGTTCAGATGCAAAAGCCTCTAAATGCCATTTGAAATTTTCTTCTAAAATGATCATTTTTATCAAGCTTGTATATTTAAGTTCAGTAATTTCACTTAAATGACAATTAATAGGTAATCTTCATTGCCATTTAAGTGAAATTACTGAACTTAAATATACAAGCTTGATAAAAATGATCATTTTAGAAGAAAATTTCAAATGGCACTTAGAGGCTTTTGCATCTGAACTCTTCAGATATACTGTAAAAAAAATATTGTTGGTTTAACTTAAAAAATTAAGTAACCTGGTTGCCTTAAAATTTTAAGTTGATTGAAATGGAAAAATTGAGTTAATACAATGAAGGATATTGATTTTAACACCAGAAACTCAAAATATTATGTTATCTGAACCACATAAATTAAGCTGATTTGACAAAAGAAAAAATTTTGTGATTACATATTTTTTTAACAGTGTAGTGACAGTGTGTGTCCCAGGCCTAAGATGAAAGCGTGTGTGTGTTGACCTTGGTTGCGGCCATACTCCACCAGCCAGGCCGAGATGCAGATGATGTCCTGCAGAACGGCTTCAGGGAAGATGCTCCAGCGTCACGTCCTCCTGCACCTCCATGTCCTCGTCTCCTCCGATGGCGTCCAGGATGAGGACGGGCGGCACTGGTTTACTGTAGCGCGTCAACAGGCTGCGAAACTCCGCCTCCAGCAGCTCCTTCCCCTTCTCGAAACGAGCTTTCTGCAACACCACACAGACTCGTGACGCCTCATTCAAACTGAAGGAGAGCGAGAGGTTCGTGAGGATGAGGGACGTACCACTGTGTCGAGCTCAGGACTGTTCGGGATTGTTGTCCTGGAAATACTCCACGGCTTTCTGGATCTTTGCAATGCAGGCCACAATACTCGTCCAGACGACCAGCCGGGCTGGCAAGAGAGGGCGATTGACAGAAATGAGTACATATTTTATATTTGTGTATAAATATGTGTATATATGAACAAGCTATGATACACATATATAGCTGGTCAAATAATTACTGGAATCCAAAATAAAAGTTTGTGTTTACATATATATGTGTGTGTACTGTGTATATTATATTATTTTGTATACATATATACACACATATCGTATATATTTAAGAAAATGTGTTATTTGTCTAAAATATTTATATATAATACAAATTATGTTTAAATAAATATATACAGTGTATACATGCAAATGTGTGTATTTATATATATATAAAAAATTATACAAAGTACACACACATATATGTCAGATTTTGTTGTATAAACCATGCAATGAAAATAAAGGTATAACTATATTATGTAAACACAATCTGTTTGCATTTTGATGCAATTAATTGTTACCCAGCACTAATATATACACTATCGGTCAAAAGTTTTAGATCAATAAGATTTTTATGTTTTTAAAAGAAGTCTCTTCTGCTCACCAAGGCTGCATTTTTTTATAAAAAATATACAAAAAACACAGTAATATTGTGAAATATTATGACAATTTAAAATGACTTTTTTTATGTTAATATATATTAAAATGTAATTTATTCCTCTGAAAAAAAGCTGAATTTTTAGCATCATTACTCCAGTCTTCAGTGTCACATGATCCTTCACAAATCACTCTAATATGATGATTTTATGCTCCAAAAACATGTATGATTATTATCCATGTTGAAAACAGTTTTTTACATTTTTATTTCAGGATTATTTGATGAATAGAAAGTTCAAAAGAACAGCTTTTATCTGAAATGGAAAGCTTTTGTTACATTAAACACTACCCTTTAAAAAGTTTGGGGTCCGTAAGAATTTGTATTTATTTTTGGGGGAAATAAATAAGAAATCAATACTTCTATTCATCAAGGATGAGTTACATTGATCAAAAGTTACAGTAAAGACATTTATAATGTTAGAAAAGATTCTAATTAAAGCTAGGGTATACGATTTCAAAGATTGTTCATTATTAATATCCTTGTTTATATGCTGGTTATGGTTATATAGTACAATCCTAACAACATGAATAGAAAAAGAATGAAACAAATCCATTCACTCTATTGGCTGTACAGCGCAGAGAGTTGACCAATGAAAGCTTTGCGGCCGCACAGTCACACTCACCTTTCCCGGATGATCTTGTCGGTGTCTTTGGCCACATGATAGTAGCTGATGACGTGATCCATGCAGGACAGGGTTTTGTCCACGTTCTCCTGCAGCCGCTGCAGATTCTCCGTCTGCTTGTGGAACCGGGATTATGGAGTTCTCCAGCTGCATCAGACGGCTTTTAAACGACGACAGGATGGACACCTTCGAACAAGCGAAACATGGTTTCAGTCATTAAAACGAACTACAATGTGAACAGCAATTATCCCTAATCCAGTTTGATTATCTTAAAGCTTAAAAAACAGGATAGGATGGCATGAACCCTTACACTAACCCTGACCCCTGACACCTACCCACCACACACACAAACCCCTAAACCTTCCCATCACACAAAACCTTCTGCCTTTTTACTTTTCAAAAAAAAAAAAATCATTATGTATGATTTATCAGCTTGTACCTCAATGTAGGTCCTACAGTGACACGAGTCCCCATGAGTCTGTGTGCATTCTGATGTAAGTCCCCACCAGGAGATAGAAATGTACACACACACACACGCATATTCAGCAATCTGTGAATTGATCATGTCTTACCATTCCTTTTAGTGAGCTGATCACTCTTCTCCAGGCTTTCACGAATAAAAGACAGAGTTTCTTGTTCCTGAGATCATATGTAAAACATAACGTTACAGGTCAAGCTTACCTGTAAATATACTGAACTGTCAAGTGAATACACACATCGACATGGCATTTCTCATTTATTCTATTTTATTCTAGTTACGCGGTTTGTGACGTTATATCCATGACAGTCGTGCATATTTTCATTCTAGTTGATGGCAAATGACATTTCTAATATATCCGCTCCCTGATTCATGGGATTCTCATGTTATTCTTCATTCTTCCTGTTTTTACGGACCTGTTTGAGTTTGTCCTCGATCACTCGCTTCCGAGCGGACGCGTCTTCGGTCGGTATCACTCTTGACTGATCAAAATAACAGCTGAATCCGTCAAGATCAAGGAAAAATCAGAGACAATATTGCATTATTAAACGTGAATTCAGTGGAAACCAAAACACAACCGGAAGTGAATCACAACATGTACAAAATAAAAGTCCTCAAAACATTATCCAATTCTCAGTCCAAATAGCAGCACTATGAATAACGATTAACGAATAAAGATAACAAAATAAATAAAAACAGGCGAAGAAGGGTTTATCATAAAAATACACCTCCAAAAGAGTTTTGTGAGGATTCCTTGTGGAAATGCAGTATCGGAGATTTTTTAGAAAAAATAAAATAAAAAATAAAATCTACACTTCACTTTAGGCATAAAATATTTGTCCAAAACCACAATATTTTTAGCCAAAAATTTGAAAGAAAAATTTGAAAGCATTAAAAGGCCGATGCCTTTAAAATTGCAGATGCTAATAATTTATACATTAATCATGAGATGAAATATTACAAAGACACCAAAAATCATGAATATTCACTTAACACATGAACTGATAAAAATAGATACCTTAATTACAGTGGCGCTTCAGATCAAAATAAATGCCTTTTATAATTAAAAACAGCTTTAAAGAGGCATAAATGGTACTTTTTTTAATGATGTGGTGATTATGGATGACTTCAAGCCAGAGATTCAGGTTGGCTCCAGTTTTACCCAAAACGTATTTATTTCTTGAATTTACTGAACACTGAGACAACAATCACTCAATCATCAACTAGAGAAAGTATACAATCCCCCCAAAAATAATAATTTACAGCAGTATATAAATATGTACATCTGTTTTTTTTGTGGCTGTCAGCAAAATAGAAGGATAATGCATGATGTCATGGAATACTTTAAAACAAAACACAAACTCTGTATTCTTTAAGTTAGTTAGTTATTTAAAAGAAAAAAACATTAAGTTAAATGCATTTTTAAATGTCAAACAAATGTTGTAGAAAACTAGATAACACAAATATGCTAACCAAGTAACCCTTAACTTCATTTGAATCAGTTTTAAAAATGAACATGTTAAAAGTTCATTCGGTGTGCGAATACTGAAGGTTAGACGTTCCTTCCTGAAGATTCCTCCTGTTTTGTGAAAGCCTGGAAGTAAAAAAAGACAACACATACTATATCATCAGAAAATGTAAAATCAAATTAGCATACTATTAAAATTGACAGATCACCCAAAAATCATGACTTTCGCTCATCTTTGAACCACAATTAAAGACATTTTTAATGAACCAATGACGCTGATTCTAGCGTGTCACACGGCACTAACATGTGTTGGGTGAATAGACATGCACAGGAGGGACAGAAATCTCTCATATTTAATTACAAAATTTCATTTGTGTTGAAGATGAACGAAGTCTCTACAGGTTTTGGAATGCCATGACAGTGAGTAATTGATGATTGGATGAACTAAACCTTTAAAATGACACTTATGTGTCAAATGAACACACCTGCTTTAAGAAACTGCCGTCCAAAGTAATTTGTTGCCAGGCTCTTCAGGTTTGTTCTGGCTCCTACTTTACAGCGCACATATCCGTAGAGGTTCGCTCCCTGTAACACCACCCCCATAATCACCACCGCCTGCCCGAGGAGAACACGTTACTCACAGAGGAACTCTCAGACATGTCCTCATGAAACAGTACACACAGCTGGAGCTGACGACTCACCAGCCATTTTATCTCTGAAGGAGATGAGTGTAGAGAAAGCAAAAATGACCCAGATGACGGGGCAGATGATCAGACCCAGCCAGAAGATACGAGACTCTGCGTTTGAGGTTTCGACTCTGCGACTGAGTCCCACTTGCCTGGAAACACACACACACACACAACAAATCACATCGAATGATTCACGCCAGCCATATACATTTTCAAAAGTTTGTTGGTTTTCAAAAGAATTGAGTAGCTTTATTCAGCGTTCAATTCATCAAAAGTGACAGTCACAAAAGCAGCAAATCATCATATTAGAATGATTGAAGACTTGAGTAATGATGCTGATACTTTACTACATATTCACAGCTATTTTGAATTATAAGAATATTTCACTTTTTACTGTATTTTCGATCAAATTAATGCAGCCTTGGTGAGCAGAGGAAACAATCTTACCAACGTTTGAACAGTAGTGTTAATCAATTATGTTTTTCTATAACTGAACAAAGCAGTTCATGTCCATGCAAATGTATCTACTGCAGTATAAACGGTATAGCAATAAAAAAGGGTAACACTTTACAATAAGGTTAATGTATTAACAAACATGAACTAACCATGAGCAATACATTTGTTACTGTATTTGTTCATCTTTTTCAACGTTAGTTAATACAAATATAGTCATTCAAAGTTTGTTCATGTTAAGTTCACAAAACTACAAACAAATGTAAATTACTAATGAACCTTATATTGTATTTGTAAAGTGTTACCAAAAAATAATAATAAAAAAAATCCACCCAACCCACAATCCACTCAACCCAACCTGTGTGTGAATCGTACCTTTCTGGACTCAAACACCCAATGGCTTTTTCCATCGTCATCCACTTGATTCCACCAGCGCAGACCCACCATCAGACGCCCAGTGATATTCTAGAGTCAGACAAACACATATGCAGGTTTCATACTGAGGATTAATATATAGGGTTAGAGGTTTGATAGTGATGTCTTGACTTAACAAACACCTCTTACTACACTAACAGAGATGATTTAGCAGTAACACCAGATCACTTATTCAGAAACACAGACCTTCACAGTCCAGAAGTCACATGACAGGAGGAGGATGATGGTGACCATACAGGCGATGAAGCTTCCGCCAATTAAACCGCACAACAGGTAGACCAGAATCGCACTGACCCGGAAGAACAGGTGGAAGAAGGAAGCCAGCGGATGCCTGGAAAAACACTAACATTAATCTGTCTATCTAGACGAGGACATGACATGAGCATCTACTGTCATAATGACTATAAACTAAACATTTAACAAATGCTGTATTAGGAATATATGTAATTAATGATAATAATGAATTAAAGAATTGTATTAATAATACACTTAATTATTAATACTTATTTGTTAATACGGTACTAAAATATTGCAGTATAAGAGAATAAAAAACATTAGCTTTTTGTTTTTTTAAACGAGGACATCCTGTTCCTGAATGTCCTCAAAATGTACAATTTTACGTATAGTATTAAATGCTATAAAAACAACCTGAGTCATCAAATACATGGAAAAAACTTTATAAAAGATGAATTAATGAAGCTTATTTATGATGACACACTTGATTTTGTTCTTTCTTGTGGCTGAATCTTCCTCAGCATCAAATAAAGACACATCATCATCCTCATTCGGGTCCTGAAACGACACGAGTAGATGACAGCTGTCACTTTCATGAATAAGACTAATGAAGAATAATTAAACACGATGAAACTCAACGGTAAGTTGTTTAATGTTACAGTCAGAGCAGGATTGGCTAAGCTAAACCCGATAAATTCGTAGTTTAGAGAAACCTTTCTTATCTGAAAACTCATATCGGCATGTTGTATACATACACTATGTTTACAATGTTTCAAAACTATTTATAATACCAAAAGACATTTTTCCACTCACCAGCCTCATTATTGTGACTGTCTTGGAATGTTGCTGCTGATGTTACACGACACGTCACTTCCGGATCTGTAAGGACTGACTACATCGCGCCTGAACAGAAAACATTTATTTTTGTGTGCTCTTTTTTTACAGTAGTAACAGAAAACTAGAAACAATATACAGAATATATTTTTAGAATTATTTAGTAAAAATATGTTTTGTTTTTATCACGTGATACCCAATTCACAATTATATTAACACACTACTTCTTATTATAATTCTTGATTAAATTACACACGCTTAAATAAAAACTGAAACGTTGAATAAATATTATTCTTTTTATTTTAATTTTGAATCCCCAATTGTATATTACTTTAACATTACGCTACCTCTTCATATCCTAATGCTTTGCATATTTCTCATATATTACATATATTTATTTGGCGTGTGTGTATATATATATAATTATAAAATAAATTAAATGATTAGTAATTAATGTAATTCTAATAATTCATAATTTTCATATTTGTTATTATCTGTATCTTGATTCTCTGCATCTTCTGTTAGGCAAATTCCTTGTTTGTGTGTCAAATCAAATTCATTGGTTCAGTGTGATTTATTGTTTAAAGTAACACTCTGATGTGTGGATTAGTAAATTAAAATATCTGTATAATTTAGAAACACATCTTAACGCATTAGCATTAGTAGGCTACCTGTAGGCGTCGTGACGTTCTGTCTGTAGACAATACACTAGTGGAACCGGTTATGGCAACAAAACAAATGGATAAATAGCATTTCACTGAAGTCATTTTTTATTTGCAGAGACAGATGATGTTGATTGTTTTGTGAAAGTAACTGTCAAAGCTCAAGAGGAGCACAAATATACACCATCTGAGGGAAACAGCAGCGCGGAGTACACTGATCGCAGATCTGTCCTGTTCACCAGCACCTCCGTGACCAACCCGACTGAAATGTGCCGCAATATTCACTACGACAAATGGGTTTGGTCACTTGTGTAACATTACAGTAACGAGAAACCTTTGTTTTACATATTTCATCATGGATGCACTGATATTTAACGCATATAACAATATATACCAATACAACAATACATATGTGCGTACGTTTACATACCTGTCAAAAGGTTGGACATATTTAAAATGTTTTTTTTTTTAATGAAATTGCTCATCAAACCTGCATTTATTTTATCCAAAAATACAGAAATATATGTAATACTGTGTGAAATATTATTACAATTTAAAATAATATTATATTATTATGCATATTTCTGAAGGATCATGTGACACTGAAGACTGGAGTAATGATGCTTTGATCACAGGAATAAATTACACTTTATTGTATATTCACATAGAAAACAGTTGATTTGAATTTTAAAATTGTTTCACAATTTTACTTATTACTCCTTTTTTTAACTCAAATAAATGCAGCCTCGGTGAGCAGAAGAGGCTTTTATTTAAAATAATAAAAAAAATTCTAAACTCTTGATCTTATGTGTATGTATGTCTTATGAATAAAGCATAAGGATAAATGCAGAGTATTGTGTGTGTGTGACTTACAGAGATGTGAAAAGTATAATAGAAAACCATTCATTTAAATTGTACTGTTTCTGTATTTTTGAAATAAATGGAGGTTTGATGAGTGTAAGATATATAAACAAAACATATAAATAGGAATTTTAATAGGCATTTATAGGTATTTTTTATACTGTCGCAGTCATAAACTATAGTATCAGTCAGTTTACACAGGTCACATCTGTCTCAGGTTATCTATCCCCTGAGACGAGGTGCAAACGGCACATTAATTATAATGAAATGCATGGGATCCGAGGAGTTCACTGTGGAGAGGGGACAGGAGACGGGGCCGCTGAGAGACGCCGATGCTCCTGCGGGCTCCAGGAGAACCACGCTCTCCTTCTTGGGGAGCCAGAACGCAGGGTAGAGCGGCTCCAGGAACTGAGCCTGGTACTTGTGTATGAGCGTCATGCCGTTCTCCACGTCGTAGAAAGCGAGCTCGCCGGCCGAGTAGTCCACTGTACACGCCCGATGCCGAGAGGCTTTGGGGTTACTGAGCGGCGCTCTCCCACGTCGCTGTTCCACGCGGAGAAGCCTCGGCCGTTCCACTGCAGACACCAGGAGAAGCTGTTCCCCGTGATGCAGCTGTTGCTCTCCGACCCCTTGCGGTCGATGCTCTTGTACGTCAGGCCGACGTGAGTTCCCTCTCCTCTCATGTCCACCTCGAAATAGTGGCGTCCATGTAGAAGCTCTCGACCGTCAGCACCTGCTTGAAGTGCTCGAAGCGCTCGGGAAAGCTCCGGGTAGCTGTGCTGCCACGGGGTCGTGTTCGTGACCTTCTTACGCTCTTCCGTCAGTCGCAGGAACCGATGAGCCGAGTCCGCGTCCAGGTGCAGAGGAGTGGCGTCTGTGGGAGGAAAACACTCAGGATTAGGGTTGCAATGTTTCCAGAAACTTTCCAGGATTTTTCGGAATCTTCCAGGATTTTTGGGAAGTTTCTGAAATTTGGAAATATTCAGCCCCTTTGCAACCCTACTCAGGATATTAATCAAAACTAGCAGGGAATTGCATTTATTATTGGTAAGTTTCTTAAAAATATTATGGTAACACATTTTGGTAACACATTCCAATAAGGTTCATTAACATTAGTTGATGTAGGGCTGTGAAACGATTAATCGCGATTAATCGCATCCAAAATAAAAGTTTGTGTTTACATGATGTATGTGTGTGTAGTGTGTATAATTATTTTGTATATATAAATACACACACACATGCTTGTATATATTTAAGAACATTTTTTTATTTAAATATATAATATTTATCTAAAGTACAAATTATATATACAGTATAAGCAAATATTTCTTGAAAATATATACATGTGTGTGTGTGTATTTATACATACAAAATAATATATACACAGTTTACACACATATATTATGTAAACACAAACTTTTATTTTGGATGCGATTAATCACGATTAATCACGTTTCACAGCCCTAGTATTAACTTTACATGAACAATACATTTATTACTGAATTTGTTAATCTTCGTTAAATAAAGCATTGTTTGTTCATGTTAGTTAATAAAAATAAAGCAGCACTCTAAAAATGCTGGGTTACCTAACTTTGGGTCAAATATGGACAAACACAAATGTTGGGTTAAAAATGTAATTTAAAATTTTAACCCAACTTCAACTTTCACTTTCAACTGTACATTTTTAAAATTACATTTTAACCCAACATTTGGGTTTGTCCATATTTGACCCAATTATGGGTTGAAACAACCCAGTGTTATTTAGAGATGTGTGCATTGGTAATTAGTAAATCGCATAACTAATGTTAGACAAGATTTTAATAAAGTATTAGTAGAAATTAATATTAACTAAGATTAATAAATGCAGTTCAGTATTTAGTTTATGCTAACTTATATAGCAACTAATGAACCTTATTGTAACGTGTTACCCATATTTTAATGTTTTTTATTTTTATTTAAGGCACTACAGGTAAAACTATAGTTGTTTTCATGCACTGGTCAGTTTTGAGATCTTGAGATATTTGGCTTCATGATGTGTTCACAATACACATACGTGTTTATTTTACTGCACTTAAAAAATGCTGGGTTGTTCTAACCCAAATTTGGGTCAGATATGGACAAACCCAGATGTTGGGTTATAAATGTAATTTCAACATTTAACCCAGTGGCTGAGTTTGTTCATATTTGACCCAAAGATGGGTTAAAACAACCCAGCATTTTTTAGAGAGTAGGCTATTTGCATATGTAAATTCTAAATAAAATGTAAATTTTTAAAGGCTGTTTTCTCCTCTCCACTTCAGCAGCACTTACACAAACCTTCACGTTTTATTCCTATACTATATTCTGAACGGTTTTACAGATGGGTTTGTTCATATATAATTTCCCTGATTTTATATAACATTTTATTCTTAAAAAAATGGCCTGTTTAAAGTATGTTGATGTCAAATTTGTGTTCAGTGGAAATGTATACAACTAGTTTATAGCGAGATAGACCCTAAACTCAAAGTGTTACCAACAGTTTTATAGTGTTACAAACACAAAGTCCTTTTATAGTGAAGGTTTATTATCGTAACCCGGCTGGACACTCACATCTGAGGAAGTCGTCTCTGGTCTTCGGGTTGGGAATTGACAGGTTCTGTTTCGCCACGATCATGGCATAAACCGTCGTCTTTATGCCCATTTTATCTGTGATTTGACAAGATATTTGGGCACATTAGCAACATTTAAAGTGCTTTATGAAACACAAATAATGTTTCTGAAATGCTCAAAGATATTTGGTTTTGCTCACTGACCGTTTTTGCAGGTCTCTTTGAGTTTGTTGGTGTAAGAGGTCATCAGGTTGGCGCACATCTCTTTGGTGGACTGTGTGATAACACGACTGAAGAACTGCAGTCGATCCATGAGGCCGATGTAAACTCCGGGTAAAGACACATCGACCGCTTCCTTTTTCCACTCAGAATACTCCTGGAAATACACAATTGATATTAAAGTATTAAAGTCATAATTTGATTCCTTAAAACTCATTAGATTAACAAAATGACATATTTTCATGTTTTTTTCCCCTGTAAAAATAATCATGCCTTAAAATAGCTTGAACGTACCTCCTCACCCTCATTTACACCTTTCACCAGAACACATGGCATAATGGGGAAACTGGTTATGTTTTCAGATATCATCCTCAAAGTTGGACTTGTTCAGATTTATGGCTTTGATTTCCTAACAGTTTAAGAGTTCATAAAATATACATTTTATATTAAATATTGTTCATAAATCTTTTTCATAAACTCTATAACTTTTTTTTTGGTTTCACTTTAAAATTCTCCCAAGCCTCACATTTTATGAACTTTTTTTTAAATGACTTTTTTGACATTTTTGTTCTCTATGGACCCATGTGCAACTTTTTTGAATTGATGCACAAGGGTAAAGTCCCCCTGCAGTTACTAACTTTATCCCTTAAAACTCGTCTTTGATATATTTCAGTGTTTTTCCCTTGCCTTAAAATAGCTCTCTTCACCCATGCCTCATTCACACACCACCTTTAAAGTAGTTCACTTTTAAGAAAACTTGCTGATAATCTACTCACCCCATGCCATCCAATATGTCCATGTCTTTCTTTCTTCAGTTGGAAAGAAATGAAGCTTTTTGATGAAAACATTCCAGGATTTTCTCCATATAATGGACTTCAATGGGGTCCAAACGGTTCAAGGTCCAAATGAGAGTTTCAGTGCAGCTTCAAAGGGCTTTAAACGACACCAGACGATGAATAAGGGTCTTATCTAGCGAAACGAGCGGCCATTTAAAAATTAAATAGAAAAGTTTAAGTTTTATAAGCACAAATGATCGCCTTGCTCTGTTCTGTGATGCACGTTTGTGACTCTCCTGTTCGAACTCGTTCATCAAAATGAACAAATCTTTTTCGAGTCATTTGGTTCATTCAACGAACGAAATGACTTGGAAAAAGATTTGTTCATTTTGTTCAACTCTCATTTGGACCTTGAACCCTTTGTATCCCATTAAAGTCCATTATATGGAGAAAATCCTGGAATGTTTTCATCAAAAACCTTTATTTCTTTTCAACTGAAGACAGAAAGACATGGACATCTTGGATGACATGGGGGCGAGTAAATGATCAGCAAAAGTTTGTTTAAAAGTGAACTTCTCCTTTAACACACAACACATGCTTAAAATACTCTCCTGACTAACTCCATACCTGCAGGAAGTCGATGTCATTTTGTTTTTGGTGATTTTGTCGACCCGACCCTGAGTCTTCTTCAGTTCAGTGCAGCGCTGCTCTGAGATGTGAACCCGTATCCCCTCGGCCTGTCTCAACGCCTGCCGCTCCTCGGCCTCCAGGATCTCGTTCACCTCCTTCTTCACCTGCTCGACGGCCAGCATCAGTGTGTTCGAACTGCTCCTCGATCACTCCTCGCACGTCCTTCACAGACGCCTGCGGACACACACACACACACACACACACACTGAGCAGGTCCAGAGAAAAGAGCTGTTCTTTCTGAAGCCTGTGCATAACAGCATCTATTGAACAAGACGTATTTGAAGCTCCGAGACATTTAGACACTTTGAACATAAGGATTATATATTAAGTACATAAAAGCATAATGCAAATTGGCATTAATAAACCACTGTAGGGTGTGGACTAAGTTAATTAAAGAGACTTTTAATAACCAATGTGAACAGAGAAGTCAGAATAACAATATTGGACAAAGACCTGAGGAAACACAGGGCTTATAACATGAGGAAACATAATCAGGATGAAACAAAACGGGTGTGAACTCGTAGCATATGAGGAAACGAACTACTAAAACACAGAAAAATGTCAAAATAAAAGTTAGTAATGGTTGTATCAGATTCCACTGAATCTGAATTCAGAGAATGAATGAACATGTTAATATGTAATCTATTGACACTAGTCTAGCATTGTGTTCTTGTACAGTAAATCCAAAATGACTGAGAACACATTTACTGGTGTGTGTTATTGGTATTTTACCTCTATAGACACCGTGTTGACCTGTAACTTGTTAATGGCGTTTTCCGCTGCTGTGACCGTCTTCATCATGTCTGTCTGTTTGTCATGAAGCTCTTTCTGGAAACACACACACAATATTGTGTTGAAATCTAGTTCCTTGTCATTTTACAGTAAAATAGCATTAATAATATTTATTCTTACACTATTTTTTTTAAAATAAATAATTCACTGGTAAAATATTCCTTGATGTAATGAAATATTAACAATTTATATTGTATGCTTCCTGAATAATAATTTTTTTATATAAATATATAAATGTATAGAGATTTTTTTCAAGCAAACAATAATATATATATAATATATATATAGTGTGTGTGTGCAAATGCATGACATTTAGTGAAAAAAGGTAATTGTGACTTTTTCACAATTTTGCAGTAGCACCTTATTGCAGTACACAAGATCCAGGGGGCGGAGTCGGATCCAGATCTGAGGGGCTGGAGCTGGCTAGGTTTAGGGGTGGGATTAGGGATCAGGGGGTGGAGCTGGGTGGGTTTAGGGGTGGGATTAGGGATCAGGGGAGGAGCTAGGTGGGTTTAGGGGTGGGATTAGGGATCAGGGGGTGGAGCTGGGTGGGTTTAGGGGTGGGATTAGGGATCAGGGGAGGAGCTAGGTGGGTTTAGGGATCAGGGGGTGGAGCTGGGTAGGTTTAGGGGTGGGATTAGGGATCAGGGGAGGAGCTAGGTGGGTTTAGGGGTGGGATTAGGGATCAGGGGTGGAGCTGGGTAGGTTTAGGGGTGGGATTAGGGATCAGGGGTGGAGCTGGGTGGGTTTAGGGGTGGGATTAGGGATCAGGGATGGAGCTGGGTGGGTTTAGGGGTGGGATTAGGGATCAGGGGTGGAGCTGGGTAGGTTTAGGGGTGGGATTAGGGATCAGGGGAGGAGCTAGGTGGGTTTAGGGGTGGGATTAGGGATCAGGGGTGGAGCTGGGTGGGTTTAGGGGTGGGATTCAGGGATCAGGGTGGGAGCTGGGTGGGTTTAGGGGTGGGATTAGGGATCAGGGGTGGAGCTGGGTAGGTTTAGGGGTGGGATTAGGGATCAGGGGAGGAGCTAGGTGGGTTTAGGGGTGGGATTAGGGATCAGGGGTGGAGCTGGGTGGGTTTAGGGGTGGGATTAGGGATCAGGGGTGGAGCTGGGTGGGTTTAGGGGTGGGATTAGGGATCAGGGGTGGAGCTGGGTAGGTTTAGGGGTGGGTTAGGGTTAAATCTGTATCGTGGGATAAAACCTTTTTCATTTGTTATTCCGTGGGCAAAAAAATTTGAGAGATGTAAACTTACAATTGTGAGAGAAAAGTCTGAACCGTGCGATATAAACTTGTGAGGAAAATAATTTGAGCGAAGTGAGCATCCCTGTGAATGAGAGAGTAATAGGAGTTGCCAGATTCTTTATTCAGCTTTTGCTTTGCATTCCTCAGGCAGGTTCAGACAAACCCTTCCTCTACTGTTACTCTTGTTCTGTGTGGAGGAACATCTCAAACAATAGAGTTTCCCTCCACCCTGACCATCCAAAGTCACAGAATAGACCCGCTGTTTCGGACCAGTAGGGCATAACGCATTACAAGTAACAAGAGACTCATTTTTCAACAACTAGTATACTAGTTACTAGTTTTCAAACATATACTTTTTTGTTTGACTCTTTAAATGAGTGGCAGCTCTTGTTGAGAGGAATCAGGAGTAATCCAGAGGCGTTGTGTGTGAACATGATGCTTATTCTACTTTTACTCATCTCACTTGCACAAAAACAGATTCAGGATTCCACAATATGAATAAAAACACAGTGAAATGTTTCCGGGCCTGAGGCTCATTCATCATTTCACTTTTGGTGTGAAAAGGCCTTCACATTTTCCAAAGTTATGAAAGACACAAGCCCAGCACAGGTTGAAAAAGCAGGTTACGCAAAAGTAATAAAACATAAGTTTCCATTAAAAAGTAACTGCAAAGCTATGTTTTAGGGAGTAAAGCAATTTTGTAAATGCATTACTTTTAATACTAGCTTCCCCAAAACTGCATCCGACAGTCTTTCACTGCACTCTGAACAATGCTGGGTTGTTTTATGGACAAACCCAAATGTTGGGTTAAAAATGTATTTAAAAAAAATATTACAGTTGAAAGTGAAAGTTAAACTTGGGTTAAAATTTTAGATGACATTTTTAACCCAAACATTTGGGTTTGTCCATATTTTACCCAAAAACAACCCAGCATTTTTAGTGTAGTGTCGATGAACCCCTCCTGCACTCGCTTTAGGTAAAACATGCTTCCAGACGCTCTCTGAGACACACACGCACACACACACACACACACACACACACACACACACACACACACACACACACACACACACACACACACACCCTGCTCTGCATGAGAGAACAATACATCAAACACATTCACCCTGTGCTTGTGTGAACTTGACAGGGAACTCCCTAACACACACACACACACACACACACACATGCAGGGTGGGTTATTTTGCTCTACTGCGTTTACAGTAATTACTAATGTCAAGGACATCAGTAATAGAAATTATGCCATTATTTACAAGGGGTGTGACAATATATCGCAATACAAAAATGCAACAATATGTATTGTGTTTAGTTCCGCCAAAATAAAAGTCACTGTGTGAGAAAAAAATTCAAGTTTGGGCGTCAGTACTACATTAAACTACTATAATGTTGAATATAATGAATAATAAAGCAATGTGGAGATATTCAGTGGGTCCTGATAATGCCAAATGTCTTGTTAGCAGTATAAGTGACCAACATTATTTTACATATATCTAGTCAGTGACAGAGTAAAGCTGATTCGTCTAAAATAATTCTATTTTCAGCTTCAGAACCATGAATACTGTAATTCTGGTGTCTCTATTGTCCTGTGCTTTGGGTTTCAGCACCAAGTCCAAGATTATTCATTTACACACACACAATGTAATACCACATTTAGCATTTAAATAAATGTTTAGTATTTTTTAACCTTTACCATATGTCTTGAGTATTGCAATAATATCGTATTGTTCAGTATTGTGATATGTATCAAATCATAACATGAGGGTATCGTTACACCCATAATAATTACTCACCCTCATGCGGTTTCAAACCTTTTAAACGAGTTACAAAAAAGCACTTTACTTTTGCAAGTTAAAAGCACATTAAATCGATCTTCATAATGGGCCATGTATAGATGCATTATGGTCTTCTGAAATCCTACGATAGTTTTAAGGAAATGTAAGTAAGAAACACTAAATCAGTTTGCATGGCAGGTTATGATAGGTGTATGGAGGAGTTTAATAGAGGTTATATTGTCACAAAAGATTTCCATTTCAAATAAATGCTGTTCTTTTGAACTTTCCTTTCCTCAAAAAAATCCAGAAAAGGTTTGGTTAACCAAAGAAGCAGCAGAACCGTTTTCAGCGTTGATCATAATAAGAGCTGCTTTCAAACTCAAACTGATAAAAGCTTCTTTGTTTGTTTATCATGCAAATATGCCAGATAATTGTGACTGTAAATAACCAAAAGCGTTCATATGCGGCCACAGCAAAAAAACAAAGGGATAGTTCACTTTGAAATTAATTTTTGGTATGTTTTAGCTTAGTAATAAGAAACCGCTCGTTTACGTGTCTTAGGCCATCAATGTGTACTTACATTTACCGAGTCATTAAATCATGTTTAATCTGGACTTCTCTGTGCATGCTCTTTGAGGTGGTGACCATAGACCTCCATTATATGATTGACAGACGAGAACGGTTTGACCTAAAAATATCAAAATTGAAAATACTGTGGAAACAAAGACACCTACATCTTGGATGCCCTTGAGGTAAGATAAAACATATCAAAAATTAATTTCAAAGTGAACTATCCCTTTAAAGGTGTTGCATTATAATGAAAACATGTCACATGTTACGAGAGAGTTTACATTCTGATACATTATCCAGTCTTTAAAAAAGGATTTGCAGCTTCCTGTTTTTGTTTGTTTGTTGGTTGTAGTGATATTCATGAGTGTCTTTATTATCACAGAAGCATCTGAGATGTTTTGCATTCTTGAGCAGTTTATTTCACACAGACGTCATGAACTGGCGCACAAACCAGTTTCAGAAACACTGTCAGTGAGGCGTCAAAAGGAAAGAGAAATCTCAAGCGATCTTTCAGTGGTTAAAGCAATGACAGCAAATGGACAAACTCACACATGAACTACAGACAAACACATAACTAGTCCAGCACAAGCGTACTATCCTAAATAATGACGAATCAGCAGTGTAAAAATATATATTTTTGAAAGATTGCTCTGTCTTGTGCGGTTTCGAGTTTGCTTGCGCTCGTGTTGTTGTGTGTAGCACAAGGTTCGTGTTTTACATCGGCCGTGTGCTTTCATGTTGTGTTTTGTCTTGTGCTGTACAGCTTTTGTTTTACACTAGCCGTGTGCTTTCATGTTGCACTGTAAACGACAATAACAAAAAATTGTTGGTTTAATACTTAAAAAATAAGTTACCTGGTCACCTTCATTTTGAGATCTTAAAATGAAAAACAGAATTTGAGTAATTAAAATAAGAACAAATCATATAATACAGTGAATGCTGATTTGCTGCTCAAGAACCATTAGAATGATTTCTGAAGGATCATGTGACACTGAAGACTGGAGTAATGATGTTGAAAATTCAGCTTTGATCACAGGAATATTCACAAAGAAAAAGGCTATTTTGAATTGTAGAAGTATTTTACAATGTTCCTGTATTTTTGATCAAATAAATGCAGCCTTGGTGAGCAGAATTGACTCTAACCAACCCCAAACTTTTCTCAAATTCTCAACACAGCTAAAATGGAACATTATTAGGCTTTAATTATACATTATTTTGATTTTAACATTATTAATAAAAAGATGAAAGTGCCCTTCAGCAATACCTCTATGCTCCTGCGCGCCTCCGTGATGGGCACGGCGTTGTGCCCGCGGTGTTCCTCGCGCACGCACTCCGGACACACGCAGCGCGCGTCGGCCAGGCAGAAGAGCTCCAGCGGCGCGCGGTGCGTCTCACACGTGCGTCTCTCGATGTCCCGCAGCGGCTCCACCAGCTTGTGGCTCTGAAACTTCACGTTCTCCAGGTGTGGTCTCAGGTGATCCTCACAGTAAGACACCAGGCAGGTCAAGCACGACTTTTTGGCCCGGCACGGTCGGTCGATGCAGGAGTCACACGTGACGTCATCTGGCCCCAGCGCGGGCTCTTCGTCCTGGGGCTTCTGGGGGTCCTCCGATTCCTGGAGGTCTTCTTGAATCTTGCTTTCCTCGGCGATCTTGCTGACCTTTTCTCCGTTTGTCTGTGGAGATCCATTCACCTGGATCGTCTTCTCCTCTTCTGTAGACTTCAGATTGTCCTCCTTCTGCTTGAGTTTATCTAAACTTATGCTGCTTGTTGGCAGATCGGCTGTGAGCACCACGTCGCCCATAACTGCTTTCTTCTCTCTGTCTGTCTTCAAGTGTCATGAGCTTAGACTTCAGTTTAAAGTTGCAGCCAAGCCCAAGAAATGACAGGTGAGTTGATCCTAGCCACTCCCCTTGAAACTCAACCAGTTCCTCATATCTCCGCCCAGCCAGAAGGCGGTGGGCGTGTGTTACACGGTGATATGGGCGGAGTCAGTATGCAGATCATGAGGGCATGTGGTTGCTGTTGTGGTGGTGTTTTGATACTGTAATATGGTTTCTCAAATAACAATTCAATTATTCACTCACACACCCTTCTGTGGAACATCAAAAGGAGATGTTAGGCAGAATGTCCATGCTGCTCTTTTTTACAAACATTGAAAGTGAATGATAAAACAGTTGTGAAAATGTAACAAAAATAACATCACTCACACAGGATGCATTCCAGGCCGTTCATGTTGTTAACAAATACAATCAATTGGTTGCACATTATTTTACAATATGTGTTTACATGTACTTACCTAAGAAAATACTGGGTATAACTACAGGGGGTAAGGTTAGGTTAAGGAGTAGGTTCAGGGTTAGAACCTATTTATTGTAATTAATAAGTAACACATTTTGTTAGCCTATAAAATTAATAGTCTATATGCATGCCCAATTATTTGTTTCACCAACTGAAAAAAATCTATTGGAAATAGCCTAAACTTAAACATGTTCAAGCATTGAAGTTGTCACAGTGGTTATCATACAAAAGGCAAAATGGAGAGAATAAGGCCCTTCTTATAGTTTATATATTGCATTCCATCGCAAAATAGGTTACTTTACTCCTGCTGCTCATATGACAGTTTTGAGGATGCCTTTCAAGACAATCATTGGCAAACACCTACAGTAGTCAACCAAAATGCCTATTATCACCACAGAAAAATAAACCAGTCGCATTTCAAGTCATTCGCGAAATGACCGTCAAGTGGCGCAAATGGATTTTGTGTAACAGCAGCAATTGCCGCATTTTGAAATGTAGGCAAGTGGGGTTAATGTCAATTAACAGTAAGGATGAAATAGAACTAATGGTAAACAGAATATATATCTTTAGGCCAGAAAACGAGAACAATATAGCCTATATTTTATATTGTAGGCCTAAGACGTCGGCTGGTGACATAAGCCTATTACCCGGGGAGCAGCGCGTTAACAAAACAAACAAACAAACAAAAACAAATTAGGTGCAATGAAGCTGATCAATTTTACTATTCTATTTTTGAAATGAAACCGAATGAAGAGCGATTTTAGTCCAAAAGAGCGCACATTTAAGAATCTCGATAAATTCTTAGCCTATATGTTCACTCTCTTGCAGTCCATGTTCTCATTATTTATTTTTATGAATAAAAATATTCAAAACATTCGCCTGTTCCCCCCCCACACACACACACAAATCGCACTCATCAGAATTTAAACAACATCAACAACGACAACAACAAAAACCTTTAAGTAGGCTATAACATATCTAGCCTCTAGCCTATGCGAGTTATCACACCAGTGCTGATTTTCTGAACAACTGCACAGTCGCAAATGGGAAATTTTACAACAGTTCAATAAAGTTACTTAGTACCTAACTTTTATGAGAAAGTACATTCTGTTTTTGAACAAACAGCAGAACCTTTGCGCCTTCGAGCAACACGAGTTTAGTTCCTCAAAATATCTGCATTTTTGACAGAATCAGAAGAGTAAATGATTCAAGTAGGTTACCCATTCATAAACACAGTCGTTTGATAGGTTAAGCGATTATGATTTTTGAACGACTCGTTTGAATAAGGGTTCAACTCCCTCATTAAGATGGAAGACTTGCCGCCCCCTACTGGCGGTGTTAGTTTTATAGTTAACAAGCAGACGTTTAATTAAAAAAAATCATTTCATATTTCTAATTCTACCTACATTTTTTTACATTTAAACATGAATCTCTTAACATAGGCTAATTAATGAAATTATAATTTGCTGTGTAAATCCACATGTCGGTCATAAACAGCCTGTGTCAATCCAAAAATTGTTTTTATTGATACAGACTTTCTTTTATTGAAGCCACAAACCGTGTCTTTGCATTCTGATTGAATTTGTTGACTAAATTTAAGAATCTGACATAAGAGGAAAAGATATATGACAATGATCCTGCAATTATATTGTATGATAATGACGATGTAATATTAGCCTATCACTAAACTTTGACTATAGGCATGTTGCATATTACTTGTTCTAGGGACCTCAAAGCATATTTAAATTGTTTTCTGAATTTGCTACTCCGACCCGTCATGTTTGAAGGGCCCTCGAACATAAACTCAAGCCCAGGGGCCCTCAGACCCCTAAATCTTGCCCCTGGTAAGTCCTGGAACTGCTGCAGGCCATAAATAACAGATATAGCTACATTATAACATATATATTATTCATAAGAAGGTAATAAAAACATCTAAAAATAAATAAATGGATTATTTAAATTTGTATAATGACAACTGTCAGTGCGTGAACAGGCTTTTAGGCTTGAATTTATGCTATTTCAATAGATTTTTTCAGTCGGTAAAACCAAATAATTGGCTGATAAATAGCATGCATATAGATTATTAATTTTACAGGCTAACAAATACAGTGTTTGGAAAAACTCTTTATTTGAAAAACAATGAATGCATATCCTGCCAATCAGATTTAGCCCCACCCACAGGGAAAAATTCCTTCATTTTGGGTGAAAGCGACTCGGCAGTCATTTAATATACATATATTTAGTCCAGTGCAGAGGTCATTTTTAGGTTGAAATAATTAGGTGATTATTTTTACTCACGCAGTTAAAAAAAGAGTTGCTACTTAACCAGGCTTTTACCCCTACATAACTTGAGACAGGGATTTTTAAGGATTTAAATCATTATATTACTCTCCGCATTAAGTATGATAGGTAGGAATAAAGTGATATCAGTTCATAAAGTTATAATAACATTAGACCGTTTCCCAGGAGGTACACATAACGTTACATACAAAAATAAGTTATCAATGAAATAAATGAATTCAGCAAATAAATGTTGTACTAAGATGTAAATGTTTGGCAATAAATATAGAACAGCAATAGAATATCTTTACAGCAAACAGTTTTTTTTGCAGTACTATCTTATATTAATGACCGTTAAAGCAAAACTATGTAAACAAAAAAAACAACAAAAAAACAAATAAACACAGCCAATGTCCAAAGTGGCAATTAAAGTTATAGGATAACGGACACAGCGCATCAATGATCATCATGTTTGTTGCATGATCCAGGGGATTAAAACTAGTGGAGTTGGTAACTAATAATTGTAGTAAAAGTGTAAAGTTGCATACAATGGAAATACTCACTAATGCAAGAAAAAAAACTACCTAAAAAAACTGTTATCTGTGCATACAAGCTCTTCAAATTCACTTTCTCTTCACATGCTACAAGAGAAAACTAGAACATGAAACATTTTGTCAATCTGACCCCGGACTGAACCTCACCCAATCTTAAAAAATAACTATTCCACCAGAGCTGCAATATTCTTCAAACAACTGAAAGTAAAATAGCAAAACTCTTCTTGTGTATATCATCATAGCATCACGATGGAAAATAAGTCAAACAATTCCAAAAATGTATGTAAAAAATATAATCTTTTGATCATTAATCTTTCTCATACTTTTACTGAATGAAAATGATTAAAAAAGGAAAAATAGACTTTGAGGCCAAACATCAAATGTATTTCTTTTCCCGTTTAGATAATTCAAAACTTTTTCTCGTCTCAAACACAGGGTGTCCGCGGGTTTTTAAAAAGTATTAAAAAGTGATGAATCAAAATTGTCAAATTTAAGGCCATTAAAAGTGTTAAATTTAGTCTGAGAGGTATTATTTTTGAAAAATTAGGTATTATTTTTTTCAGACTATCAGGTGTCCTATTCTGTGTTTGCATTAGTCCGTTTAAATATGGGCTTTAGCTTATCTGGGCACAATCAAAGATCTCTTCATCTCTGTCTATGATTGATGCTGACGTCATATTCAGTGGCTGGACGATATGACGATATATAGAGGCTATATAATCCTGATATAAGTGATCACCCGGATTTAGACCTACCTATATTGTATTTATATAAAGCGTTCACAGGCAAATTTGCTTTAGCCTATGTAGGTCTATATATTGCTTTTCTTTCCCTGGTACTGAAATCAGGCAAACATAAATGTCAGGCGACACGATTGCTGGCTGCATGTCAATATCACTGGATCACTGGATCTTTAGTAAGTTGTAGGAACACTATATTGAGTCCAACATTTAGTTTAAATTGATCAAATTGTTCGTTTTAGTCACATTTTCGCAGTTTCCCCTATTAAATCCAGTCACGCAGCAGATCTTTTGCCACTCAGTCAGGTTGAGGGGGTTGTACTGACGGGAAAGTGACGTCAATGCATTCCCTCTATTGTTTGGTGAGTAAAAAACATCAATGTCAACTGGATGAGAGCTAATGCACTTCGGTCGCAAATGTTATAAATGTCAAAATCTGTGTAATAGAAAGGTCACTGGTTAACACTTGCAATTCAGTGTCGTGATGGTTTTAAAAAAATTCTGAAGGTAGTAAAAATTTGACTTAAGGATTACTGTATATACCCTGCAAACAAAATGCACGAATAAATAAATTACAACACAATTTATAGGAAAATGTCACATTAGTTAGTTGCCTACAATAACAATATCACAAATCTCCACAGAAAAGGAATGGCCAAATTATGTTTTTGTATTATTTGAATAAACATGAATCTGATGGTCTCTGTTGTAGCAGCACATTCCCTCAAGTAATACAGAATTAATGCACTATATATAGAAATAAACGTAAATGATTAAATAATAATTCCTTTATTAGTCCACATGAAGTGCATGGTTAAGAAACCCACAACTAAGCATCAGTTCTAGACAATATGCATGTAAATTGTTGTGGTACTGAACTAAAAGTGTGTGAGGACACTCATCAGAGGAACAAGTATCAGCATCAGAGAACCACACACACAAGAAGCCTCAGATACCTTCACTTGTTCTGGGACCCACTTATCTGTGGACGGGATATAATGAAATGTAGTGAAATATAATGTATTTACATATAAACCTTAATTTACTGAATGACTGAAATAAATGAGATGTTCACCTGTGTTCCCTTCAGACAACACCAGAGGACCCATGGATATGGAAGCACTGTCATGGAAGTCCAGAGACCTGCGCTCTCTCCGCTGGTGTCCAGAGCCACAGTCCTAATAGAGAAAAGAGCAAAATCCAGCTGTGTGAATCTCTGTTAAATATCACTGAACACTAAAGTGCAGAAAGTCTCCAGTAGAGGGCAGAAAAAATATATATTTTAGCAGAAAAAACAGGCAGACTTACAAACTGAAACTGAAGCATTTGACAATCTAATATAGAATTGAACAGTCATTTTTATATATTTAAAGTGATACTTCACATTTTTTTATCAATTACTCATAAAACTGTCATTGTCATCATGAGAAGTTTTGTAAATTCACCGTTGAGCAGCGATTGCTTGACAGAAGGCAAAGGTGAACAGCACAGTGCAGATAAAGACTAGTGGAGTTTGGAGGAAATATATTCATCCCAAAAGAGAAACGGCTGGATGTCGAGACGCCGTTCTGCAGCAGATCCACTGTGTCGTCATTAGGATTGGGACACCTGAGAATATCAATCATCACAAACAAATCAAATTATTTTCTTTGTTTCCACTGAACAAAAATGGAATCCTGAGAGGTAAAGTATCTCAGCCAATCCTAAAAAATCTTTCGCTTTACTCTGAAAGGATGAGATCCCAGCGGAGGCTGTAATCGGGATCATTCACAGGTGTAGCCCAACACGTGTCCATCACCAGGGCGAACTGGCGGCTGTCGACCCCCTCAGACACGAACTTCCACATGCATCTCCTGGTTGAGCTCTGCATCCACTCGACCAGTGAAGGGCCGGGTAAACTCATCATCCTCATATGGGATCATCCGGACCTGATATCTGCCTTCACCAGCGGGAAGAGTCTTGTGCACAACACTGATGAAATAGAAATAAAAAATAATTATAAACATGTGTGTGAAATTCTGTTTTAAGAGAATAGCTATATAGCCATGCTTCTTATTTTGTATACATTTGTTTTTAAGCTTAAAGGTTTAGTTAACGGCAAACATTTAATTCGGTCATCATTTACCTCGTGCCATTCCTGGAATGTATGTCATGTCATTTTCAAAGTAGTCGGGTCGTTGTTCTTTTCACACTGTACAATGGATCGGCGACAGAAGGTTTCACACTGCGTGACTTTACAAAAGGAAGATTCGCTGACAACTCTGTCCAGCGCGCTGCGCGCAAAATTCAAAAGATACTTTGAAAATCGTGCAGTCTGAACTCGGCATTAAGCGATATGTTCTTTTGAGTCAGACGTTTTCAAGCAATCCAGTTCACAAAACCATTCAGCATCAGTGCACGAGTCTAACGGACCTGCTTCTCCAGCTGCTTACGCAAAGCTAAGGCAAAAGACTTGTAAAACAGTACATCCGTGCATCTTTTTTGAAGCTTAAAATCTCGATAGTAAATCAATGAAGTAAATCAATGAAGTAAATCATTTGCATTTCGCACTTATGTATTTTGTATTATGTACATTCATATCAGTTCTTGCCTGGGAATTGAACCCATAATAATAATAATAATACTGTTTGAGCTACAGGAAAGCTAACCAACAATCTAATATCATTTAAGTGATAGTTCACTTTTAAATTAATTGTTGGGATGTTTTATCTTACCTCAAGGTCATCCAAGATGTAGGTGTCTTTGTTTCCACAGTATTTTAAATTTAGGTATTTTTAGGTCAAACCGTTCTTGTCTGTCAGTCATATAATGGAGGTCTATGGTCACCACCTCAAAGAGCATGCACAGAGAAGTCCAGATTAAACATGATTTAATGACTCGTAAATGTAAGTACACACTGATGACCTAAGACACGAAACGAGCGGTTTGTGTGAGAAAACGAACAGTATTTATATCGTTTTTGCCTCTTGTAACCACAGCCACGTCCAAGTGATTCTGAGGGTGTGGTCGCTTGGGTTTCCAGATGAGCCGGCAAGCACCGGAAGTGATCTCTCGCATGTTTATGTCACTCATTGTTTTTTTCTGTGAAAACAAATTCAATATTGTCTGTTGATATATTGAAATCATCTTCCATTCCACCCCATGTGGTTACAAGAGGTAAAACGATATAAATACTGTTCGTTTTCTCACACAAACCGCTCGTTTCGTGTCTTAGGCCATCAATGTGTACTTACATTTACGAGTCATTAAATCATGTTTAATCTGGACTTCTCTGAGCATGCTCTTTGAGGTGGTGACCCCATAGACCTCCATTATATGACTGACAGACAAGAACGGTTTAACCTAAAAATATCAAAATTGAAAATACTGCGGAAACAAAGACATCTACATCTTGGATGCCCTTGAGGTGAGATAAAACATATCAAAAATTAATTTCAAAGTGAACTATCACTTCAAGGTAAGAAAATGTTCATATTTTAGTTGAATTACTCTTTGAAGCTGAAGTCAGAGTTTATATTTAATTCCCACCTCTCCAGTGGATTGATTCCCACATTCATGGAAAGTGTTTGTGATTGAGGATAAACACAGCTGAAAGAAAGCTTCAGGATTTTCTCTCTGCTGATGAGATCTTCTGATCTCGCCGTACCCAGAATAAAGTTTTCATAGATGAAGTGGGTGCCGTTAGCCTGTCAGACAACAAATATAACATTTTGTAATTTAGCCTTTTAGAAATGACAAAAAGTGGCATCAGTCAAGTGAAATAATGGTGGGTGTCAAGTTATTAGGCTTTCTTTGCCTCAATGTCTGGCCAAACTTGAAAAAAGGCTTCAGTCAATTTAGAGGGAGCATGGAATAACTCAAAGCATCTGATTCTTCATAATAGAAGCACGCTTTTGACATTGTGTCTAAATCTGACGCACATGATGGACCCTTTAGCATCAAAATAACATGCACAGAGCTTTCTTTGGTTATGGGTAGGTTGGGTAAGGTTAGGGTTAGACCACTAGGAGGCGCTTCTGGCCCATATATATCTGCGTCTCATATTGACTCTAAAGGTGCCATGTGTCAAAAGCGTCACTTCAGGGATGAGAATGTGTTGCAATAACCTATACAGAAAACATATCCAAATATAAGAGCCACGACACAGTATTGATCAATTTACACTCAAGGATATTTAAAATACAAACACCATTTAAACTATTCAGATATAGATTAGCATCTGCAAATTGATGAACACATTGTGGCTTTACCCAGCAGTCTTTGAACAAACAGTCAGCATGTGGTTTACCCTAACCCTGCCTTTGGTTTTATAACCAACTGGAGAGAAGAACGTCCACTGCTAACAACAATCTATCCCACCAACTTGGATAGGAGAAGCACATCCAGATCTCTGCTGGTAATCACACACCTGGTTCTATGTGGCATGTGCAGTTCCAATGCTCAAATCAGCTTCCAGGTTAACAATAGGCTGCACTCATTTATGATCATATCTCATATATATAACAATGATGATATATATATATATATATATATAATTTCTTCAATTTCAAATTCAGCTTAATAGTGGGTTACAATAGTGGCGGAGAATGCAGGAAAAAGTTACAATCTCTTTTGTGGCATGGTGTTGTGCAACTTTCACCACTGAATCAGTAGCTGTGTTTACAAGGACCCTTACAAGTCTGAATTGACGGCTCGAATCGGACTAAAAAACCTTTATGTAAACACCTTAATTGATCCGACTAGAATTTTGATCAGACTGAAAGGGGCGGCTTACTCCTTTTGTAATCCGATCGAGAGAACATGTAAACACTTAATCGGATTGAAAAACGACTGCGCATGTGCAATGACGTTGAAATAGCGTAATGACATATGACGCGCGGAACGAGCTGTTCTTCCTGTTGAGTAAAGTGTCATATAAATGAGTGTTCCGTTATTAAAAATTCTCATTTCACTCAGTGTTTGTGAAGCAGGACAACGTCCCACCAGTGCTTGTTTCAGATTCTCATCCACACAACTTTTGGACGCAGGGTTTCACTGTCGTGATAAATATAAGCAGCAATGCAAACGGTCCATGCTCATCGTCTCCAAATCATGACCAGAGACAAATAAATATTAAGTCTGTTGTTTAAAACAAATAAAGAACCAATAGGGGAGAATAGTTATGCGCGAACAGTGGCATATTCGTGCAGTGTGCACATCAAAAAATCAATTCTGATTTGAATCTTGTGACATTTAAACGCGCACATCAACCCGATTACTTTATTTATCATTCATGTAAACACCTCTGATCGGATTCATCAATCGTATTGATTTCGTTCCGATTGTGTCCATGTAAACGCGCTGCTGAGTCTTTAAGAAGAACTGAGAAGTCTTTAGGGAGGTCTTTTTGGGACCTTCCATTGGTTGTTACAGATTGATTATTCAGTTCCATTACAAGCCTCCATACATACTTCTCAAAGTCTCATCAAACTCTGTTGGTCCTATCAGGCAATACAAATAATTGATTATGTATTTGAATAGATTAAACACAGTTAAACCTACCAGAAGATTTGTTCCACAGATGTGTTCATCATTATCAAAGAGGAATTCCACTCTGCCGTTCCGGACCGTTCCTTTGCAGCCGGGATCATTGAGGTGTAAGACATCAGCTGGAAAACCAGCCTCAAAGAGCTGAACAGCGAGACACAGATATGGAGCCAGAGCTGCTTTCACAGGTTTCTGAGAAATCTGAGAGGGGATTACAAAGACAAAACATTAGTCTTAATGATTGGGGGAAAGATAAAGGCTGCTATATTTCACATTAAGTTGTTGAATGATACCAACCAAAAGAGCCAGGTTGTGGTGTGTGATGGTCTTTGTTGACATAAACAGCCATAAACACCATTTTTCTTCCCACACCATTCATCCTCAGAGCAGATGAGTTCAGAACAGCGATCTCTCACATCTAAGAGGAAAAGATATAGATATATATATATATATATATATATATTATATAATTACCGTTAATGTAGCATTTGAGTAAATGATTCAAAGTAGATGTAAGCAACATCTTAATTGGTCAATATAAGCCCATTACATTATTTATTACTGTTTTTTTTATTAGTGACACATTAGGTGAGAGGATATATTCCAACATTTTCTGAAAATACAGTATGAGAATTAACAATTTGCATGCATACAAAATAAGCCTCACATTCTTTCTTGTGGTAATCAGAGACACACGTGGCATTATGCAGCTCATTATGCAGCTCATTACTCAGCTCATTACACGGTGTGAACCACAGCATTATTCAGGATCATTCACGCCCCAACACATGTTGCCTTTCCAAACAAAAGGTCTTACAAAGTTTAAATCAATGTTTTGTTTTATGTGAATTATTAGGCAGGATGATTTTCAGATCATTTTGAAGCAAAAACTCTCAGCGAGAACATCCATTAGTCAAAAGTCTTGTGGACAAATATATGTGTTTTATGGCCTTTAATTTTTCGTTTTTTTTTCAATAACCACGCATAAACAATATTCTCTCAAAAATATAACCATTTACATACATGTTGCTCACATATTATGGTAGCCCTGTTTGTGCCAAATAGAGTGTATTTACACCTTTGCCATTAATATGTTTATAAGCAACTAAAAAAAGCACAAATGTCAAGGCATGTAAACACATCTCAAGGAACACAAAAACACCTTAGACCCAGAGGATAAAGGGTTAAAATTGAATTGATGTTAAAGAAATAAAAATATGGCTATTATCCAGATAAACAAATGAGGAAAATTGGGTTGCTGAATATTAGATTACTTTATTCGAAAGCACTTATATGTAAATTATATGATTATATCATAGCCTAGATGTCCCGTGTTTGACAGATACCTGGCAGATGATTTGACAGATAATTACAACCAGACAGTTTTGGATTCCTTGTCACTGTCACCTCTGTCTTGCTTAGTTTAAGAGATTTCCACGACGCATGCACGAGAACTGCGATCTTCTTCAACTCTTCTTCAGTCCAGTTCTCGCACATGCATCGTGGAAATCTCTTGAACTCTCGTCTCAGGCCTACAAGGAAGAAAAGGAATAGTCGAATAAATTTGTTATTTTTGTTTTATTTCTGCACAAAAAGTAGTCTTGTCGCCAGATAAACTTATACTCGAGCCACTGTAGTTGTCACCGTTAGGCTTGTTTGGACTGTCTGTGTGTTTTGATTTTCCACGTGTGCCCCTCGTCTGAGTTCTCCGCCCTCATCTGTTGTCATGGACACTGATCACCTGCATTGTGTATTTAAGTTCCTTTCTGTCGTCAATTCAGTGTCCGGTATTGTTTGTGTTGTACACGCTGTCGCACCTGTTCCTGTTCCTGAGTTTTTGATATATTAAAATAAGTGTTATTCTACCTTCTGCTTCGTCGTCCTTCTTCCCCCGTGACAGAATACCGGACCAAACTTCAAGATGAATGTTGATTTCATCGTGTTGGCTGAGGAGTCCCGTGATTTTGTGTCATTCACCAGAGACTTTTTTGCACTTGCACTCACCAGCTCCCTCGATGACGAAACCCTGAAGACTCTGTTCTGGATCGGGGCCACCTTCCACCAGCACATCAACCTCCCAGACACCTCTAACCTGGACTGGAAGGAAGCCGTCTTCAGGTGTCTGGAGAGCGTCGAAGCCCGATCCAGAACACAGCCAGACCCAGAAGTTACCACCCTCGACCGCGGAGTCTCGTGCGTGCCCCCCGCAGATGGAGAGCTACCACCCGCCGCGACGCGTGTCAGCCAGAGCCCGAGACGAAGAGGACAGAGCTGACCCTCGCCCCGGAGGAGGAGCTCCAACAGGAGTCTGACCAGGGGTGTGAGCCCACAACATCTGCGGACGAGGGGACCAATTCCCTGGAACTGGAGGACTGTCTGATGAACCCCAGGATTCTGGATATCGTTCCCGCCCTATCCCACCCGTCATCTGCATCTCCTTCATATTTTGATCTGTCCTGTGACGACTTCTGCCCTGCCGTCTGTCTGATTCACTCCATCCCATCCCCGTTTCCAGTCAGTCCTCCAGCCGCGCCGCTGCTGGATGTGCGCAGCCCTGCACCATCTCCGTGGGGAGTCCCCGACGTCGAGCGGCAGGTCAACCCCACCATCCACAGCGCCTGTGCTTGAGGATCCCACGGCTTCGCCTCCAGCCCAGGTCCTCGGCACTCCATCTTGGCCCATCGACCTGCCGGCTCCGTCTTGGCTCTTCCCACCTGCGCCTCCGCCAGAGAACCTCGAAACATCGGCTGCAGCAGGTTCCCTCGTCCGGCCGGCTCCCCCCTGGTCAGTCGTACCTCTGTCTGTGCCACGGACTTGCGGTCAGTCCGCTACGCTCGATCCTTCCACCCCTTTGGTGTCAGCGGGCTCCTCCTTCCCTGCGGCGTCTCCTCTGTCCTCCCTCACTCCACCTGCAGCTCTCGGGCACTCTGGCTACGGCTCCAGCACTCGTCGCCGGCATAGGAGGCCCTGGCGATGTCGTTTGAGTCCACCGGTTCTCCATCTGCCCCGAGAGATCCTACCACCAAGTCTCCATCGGTCATCCCCCAGCTACCATCAGTCCCATCGCCATCTGGTTTCTTCCCTCCGTCTTCTCTGCCATTGGCTGTCGGTACTTGGGAGGCTCTGGGTCTGCGCCACAGCGCCATCTCCATCAAGGCTGCCAGGGATTCGTCTTTGTCCCCTCACCACCCCGTCACTCCAGCCTCTCTCCTGCACTGCACCATCGTCTCGTCCTCCACCAGAACCTCCCTCGGTCACTTTCCGGAGGGGGCGATCTACCACCGTTAGGCTTGTTTGGACTGTCTGTGTGTTTTGATTTTCCACGTGTGCCCATCGTCTGAGTTCTCTGCCCTCATCTGTTGTCATGGACACTGATCACCTCCCGCACAGCTGCCTGTCATTCTGTAGTCACCTGCATTGTGTATTTAAGTTCCTGTCTGTCGTCAATTCAGTGTCCAGTATTGTTTGTGTTGTACACGCTGTCGCACCTGTTCCTGAGTTTTTGATATATTAAAATAAGTGTTATTCTACCTTCTGCTCCGTCGTCCTTCTTCCGCCCCGGGACAGTAGTCACATGGAATATTTAAACATTTTCTTCAATGAATTTCTGGGCCGTCAAGTTTCCCTTCGGAGCCTATGTGGTAGTGATACAGCTCTCAAATTTAATCAAAAATATCTTCATTTGTGTTCCGAAGACGAACGAAGGTCTTACGGGGTTGGTAGAGCATGGGGGTGAGTAATTAATCACTTTATTTAAATTTTTGGGTGAACTAACCCTTTAATGTGATTAACAGTAACATTTCAAAAGATCATGTTTAATAAAGATAAATGTCCAAAAATATGCTCAAGAGAGTTTATGAAGGAAGTAAGACAATACTTTACCAGTGGTTGTGATTGGTGGAGTAATGGATTCTGTGGATGGGATCGTCTCTGTTGTTGATGAGATGGACTGGTTTGAGGAATCTGGTATTGGGAACATTTTATATTAACAACAATCATTTCATTTAAATAAAAAAAAATCCAGAAAAGTAAATGGCTGATTCTGAAGATTATATGAGTAAATGCTCACCAACACAGTAAGCTCCACAAACCATTGGCTTGACAAACTCATAAACATAGTAATTTCCTGGACAGGCTTTGACTCTTATAGGATGGGATGTGGAAGTACAGCAGCCACTCAATGAGGAAACACAGACCTGACGGGTGACCACTCCATCCTCCAGCTGTGGGTGAGCGCCGTTGAGCGTCAGTGGTTCATAAGTGCCACACGTGTACCGATTTACACATGATTCTGGCATCTGAGTATTTTCACCATTGTTGAACATCCTGTACCAGCCATTCCACTCCACATTATAATCACACATGCCATAGTTGGTATAGCTATTATTGTAATTGTTGTCAGTGGATCTCCAAGGCTCATCCAGACTGGTATAGTTGTAGCAGGGGTCGACACTTGGGGTGGAGAAAGGCACTATTGAAGAAAAAATAGAAAGAAAACATTATGTATTGCCAATTAAATATATTAATAATATGAATATAATTCAATACAATTCATGACAAGCATGTCAGATATAAAGATGAATGAATATACCTGCACAATATACAGGATCTGGGATTGAAAGAGTTGGTCTGGTAAATTTGTAGACATAATAATTTCCAGGACAAGCTTTGACTTGGATTGGGTTCGGATCTGTAGCGACTGCACTGATCAAAGTGAGCACCGTAAACTTCACGAGTAACAACTCCATCTTCTACTTGAGGATGAGAGTCACCAAGATACAGAGAACTATAACCTCCACATGACATATAATAAAAACACCACTCAGGCATCTGAGCACTTGATCCATTAATGAAGAGTCGATACCAGCCGTCCCATCTTACACGAGTGTCATCATGATCAAATATGTATGCATAACTAGACCAGTAATTGAGTGTGCTTCTCCAGTGGTTGTCGAGTGTGTTGTAGTTATTACACGGGTCATAATCTGTTAGAGTGAGATAGACAAACAAGTTATATCTCAATGAGGAACTTCACAAGCGCAAATCTGAACCAGTCAAACACGTAATAATGAGATTCATAAACCATTCATACACAATGTGACAGTGTAATAGTGAATTTTTTTATGCACAAAAAAATCTATTTAAATTGTAATGCAAATCTTTAATTGAAAAGAAAAATATCATTTTTAATAACACTCAAATATTAATATTATTTACAACTTACTCAAGTTGATGGTGGAAACCGCCTGTGAAATAGTGCTGACATCTAAAAAGAGGGAAATTCATGACATGACAGAAATATTTTAAAAGGTTTAAATACTTAAATAAATGAGAAAATCACAGTACCTGTGCAGTATCCTGTACACCATTTTTGTTGATTCACAAGTTCATAGACATAGTAATTGCCTGGACACGCTTTCACTCTGATGGGGTTTATCTTGTAATTACAGCAGCTTCCCCAAGAAGTCCCTCCACAGACCTCCCTGATCACCACTCCATCCTCTATCTGAGGGTGAGGATCATTGAGCCACAGATTGACTTGTGTGTTACAGGTGAATGAACTAATGCAGGTCTCTGACATCCGGATGTCCATTCCATAGTAGAAAAGCCGGTACCAGCCATTCCAGGAGAACATGTTTTCACAAATGTCACCTCCACTTTCATTGTTGGCTCTCCAGGGACGATCCAGAGACTCATAGTTGTTGCAGGGATCACTGCTGATGCTTTGGAAAGCCACTGTCATGGAGTTTACAAAAGTACTGTTAAAATATATTACATCCTGAGCATTCGAACTAGTTAAAACATACTTATTTCATAAAACAAAAGATGCATTATATTACATAATAGTTAGAGCATTTACACTATGCTATACTGACATAAAACATCCTAAAGATAAGATTGAATATTGTACCTGCACAGTACATAGGATTGGGGGATGATATGACGGGTTTGACAAATTCATAGACGTAATAATCTCCTGGACAGGCTTTGACTCGGATGGATGAGGAATTGTAGGCGCCACAATAACTGGAAAACCCCCAATACCACCAATACCATGAATTAGTCCCCATGACTTCACGGGTCACCACTCCATCCTCAAGTGTTGGATGAGAACCGTTGAGATGCAGTGCAGTTTTACCTCCACACCCCACATAACTCACACACCACTCAGACATCTGGGCACTTTCTCCATTCAGATACAGCCGATACCAGCCGCTCCATTCAACAAGAGTGTCATCATGTCCAGAGTACTGATTTGAGCTTTGCCGTATGTCTCTCCAGGATTCATCAAGAGTGTTATAATCATAGCATGGATCAGTTGAAGTTTCTGAGAGAAAAATAAAAAAGACTCATTCACTGAGGTGACAAACACAAGAGCTCAGGTATACATCTAACATCTGTGTCTGTAAGAGAAGATATTGGGATGATGAATGGTGGCCTTTCTAATAAGCGTTGATTTTTACAAAGCTCATCGTTATGAAAAGCACGGCGTGCTCTGATTGGCCAGCGATCCAGTGCATTGTGATTGGCCCAAAAACCTTAACCGAGTGACGGAAATGCCACGCCCCTTACCATCTGGAACATCAACTCCCAAACCCAATGATGACCGACCCGAATCTGATACGGAAAATGCAGATGACCAAGCTGATCAGATCAACCTTTGCAAGCGACTGGACTAGATGTCTTAGATTGGCAAAGTTTTATTTCATTGGCGACATATTTTCTGATTATAATGATGACTAATCTGTCTTGAATGAGACACTGCCAGCTTTAGCCCTTTGGTTGCCCTAGGCGAGATTGAGTTTTCAAAATGATGAGTATTAATTAAACTAAACAAAAATGCTCTTACAGTCACTCCAAAACTTCAACAAGCAAATTATGACTCTGAAGGATCAACTGTAATAAATTGTTCATACAAATGCTACAAAGAACGTTCAAGGGTATTCTCCAACATAGTTGCACTGTACAAATACATTTTATCTGACCATGTAACTTGTAGATAGATAAAATATAATTACTACCACCACTAAAATGTTGTGCATTTTAGTCAACCCATATTCAGAGCAAATTAAACAAAGACAAATTCAAAACTCTTTTAGTTGCAGTGTCTGTCGAGATTACAGTACTAGCGACATAATAATAGTTATAATAGTTAGGCGAGTCAAGCTGGTAGTGATGTATGTTTGAGACCGGACTTTTGCGTGGTCTCGTCTTGTCACGGTCTTGACGGTCTTTGGTCTCGGTTCTCGTCTAGGTCTCGCTGTCTCAGAACCGACATAGTGGTCGGGGGATTTAGCAATACAATATTACAATATTCACGAATGATCCGCAACAGACTGAGGCGCGCGTCCGCGTGAAGACACGGTGTGCGCGAGCCACATGGAGAAACCCTAGTCGCAGCAGCAACGAACCAACTTTCGATTCCTGCACTTAAGCTTATAATTTCGTTTTTTTTTTAATATTTATATATTTAAAAGTTGCAGAATGGATTCATGTGTGGATTCATAAAGCTCACACATTTACCCAAATTATCATATGCATGTTTAACCGAAGCTAATTTGGGTGGGTTCTGTCTCATCCCAATGTCACTTTCTTTCTTTTACGGCCCTGAGGACATCGATCTCCTCGGCTGTGAACTTATAAACGCCGGTAAATGCGCATTATCATAGTATTGCGGCAAGTAACAAGGCACTTGTCATAGTGCTCTTAAAGGGAATGTGATATGACGCTCTTATTGGTTTGTTTTCGTTAACCACACTATGAATAATAAGGCTACTCCAGACAACCCTTTGATTACACCAGGGCACAGAGGCATTTATCCTCCGCCAGTTAAATAGCAACAGTGTCAGGAATCCGGCCCACAATTTACTTGCGCTTTGACACTTGCGTTTCAGATCGTTAAAATAGGGCCCCATGAGGTAAAATGGATTAAAAAACAAAAGTTTGAGAATACCATAATGTTCATTGTCATCTCTTATCATCTCGGAACAGTCCCAGGCTTTCAGCACCGATGCATAGAAGTCAACATGCGAGTTTCTAGATCATAGGGCTTTTCAATTAGGAACAACTGTCTATCCAGCTTTACATTGGTCATATTTTGAAGCAAATTGAGACTATATGGTATTCGAGGCACTCTATCTGTCCAAAAAATATCTTTTTCAACGTTTGTAGTCTCATTGCCTTCATCTTTGACTCCACATGGATGAGCCCTTGTCCCCCTCTCACGCCCGGCAGATGAGAAAACTCCAGGTGGAAGCCAGCGATGGCCGTTCCAGAAAAACTCAACAAATGCCTTCTGTATTTTCATGAGGAAATCTTTAAGAGGGTTCAAAGCTGTGAGTTTATGCCACAGCACTGAAGCTGCCAAATTGTCTTAATTATCCAAACTCTCCCTCTGTACGAGAGCTGTGAAAGAATCCACTTCTGGATTCACTTGGTCACAAAAGCCCTCCCAGTTTTTCTCCATATACTTCTCAGTCCCAAACTTAAATCCTAAGGATTTAAGAACCATTTCGAGTCCACTGACACTGTTGAGGTAGCCTGGACCCAGCCCAGAACTCTGCCCACATGTTTTGGTCGGGAAGTTCGGCTCTGGACTCGAATACCATTGAGGAGTAATTATAATCAGTCAAAAATGATCGGGCCAATCAGATTGCCAGGGCGGGCTTTATACGATGATGGACAGATGATCTGCAGGGACGTAATCATCACGTTATCAAAGAAGCGCTAACTGGTTTCCCTCAAGAGATGACTGCAGCTGGAAAATTGAGATGTATAGAGTCTGTTTTTAAAATTAATCGACAGCGCATTCATTTTAATAGACAAACAGAAAACTGCAATCAAGGCATTTGTCGATCGGAAAGATATTCAGCAAAAGTGTAACTCTTCAGCTGGCTCTGACGGTCGTGAAGTTAAGAAGATGGGACGTAATGAAAAGCCTGTGGTCGTTGTGGTTTCTCTTGTTTCTGAGTTTTGTTCTAGTTCCTGTTTCTAAGGCTATGTTTACACGGAAACAATTCAAAAGAGAAAACGCAAAAGTGGCGTTTGCGCCATCACTTTTCATTCTGCGTTTAGAGAAGCGTTTTGTGTGGGAAATGCGCTTGCAAATGGTGACAGCAAAAGTGTGTGAAATTCAATGTAGTATGCACTTCAGGTGGCTAGGAGTTCATACTACAACAACACCACGTCCACGCACCTGCGTACAACCTTCACTGTCAAGCAGACTTTTGCGTTTTAACCGCTTACACGGGAACGCGGCGGTGGAGCGTTTTAAGATTTCCACTCTGGAGGGTGGTTTCACTTTTGCGTTTTCAAGCCTCAAAAACGCTGTCGCGTGTAAAACGAAAGGCACATTCGATAAAATATTTTTACGTTTTCAACCGGAATCGTTCTCGTGTAAACGGGGCCTCAGTTTCTTTGTTTTCCGTGGATTTCCCTTTTGTTTGTTTATTATTATTATTATTAAAACTGTTTACTGCATTTGGGTTCCTCCTTGCCTCCAGCGTTACAGAGCTGACGAGCGCAGGCTCGGCAGGGCCGACAATGAATTCAGAGCCACTCAGCTCTAATGCTATGTTTATATAACATTCAAGAGGTCTTGCAATGGCATAATGTAGCTAAGTGGCTCAGACAGTCCTCCACAGAAGAATATCATCAAACATAATTCATCCATAAAAGTCAGGTGAGCCAGCTCTAAAAAGTCCACAACATAATCCTCAATGGATCGCTCACCCTGACGGAGGCGCATCAATTGTGCTGCTGGATTCATTCTGGTCGGTCGTTCAGTAACGCTGAGGAGGCAAGGAGGAATCCAAATGCCGTAAACAGTTTTAATAATAAACAAACAAAAGGGATATCCACGGAAAACAAAGAAACTTAGAAACAGGAACTCAGAACAAAACTCAGAAAACTCAGAAACAAGAACTAGAAACAACGCTACAGTGAAACAACGAACGACAAACAACAACTGAAGCACAGGGGTTTTTATACACAGACAAACAAGCTAAACAAGGGAACAAGGGGGCGTGGCTAATCAGAAACACCTGGGGAAACTCATCAACAAGAAAAACTACAAAAGACTACTAAACGTGACACGGAACAGGAAATAACTCAAGTCCAAACAATACAAGGAAAACACCAGACAGGGATCGTGACACTGACAGAGATGATGTACAGTTCACTGACACACTTGTCAATGGCTTTAGCACCAAATACCAACACGCCTTATCAGTTGACCAAATAATGCAATGGGCTGGGCACCTAGAGATGGCTATGAGATCAAACAAGGAAGAAGGAAGCCATATCGAAGAGGAGTGGCGACAGCTCAATAAAACAAGGACATAAAAGAATAAGATGAATGAGAACAGCTCATTGAGGGAATTATGCATCCACAATAGGAATCAGCGGCACCCTGTATTAGTAAGAAAACGGACAATCGCCTTTTCGTCAATGCATTAATAGGGGGCCACCCATGCGATGTCCTGGTTGACACAGAAGCCTCAATTTCAATAACAGATTTGAACCTACCTACAACAGATGAAACTATGGAAGTTGAAGGATTTGGAGGAGGTATCACAAAATTTCACAGAAGTATTCAAGTTCCTCTGCAAATACATGAAGATGAAGTCTCATGGACATCTTTCTGGGTGGGTCCGAATTCACAAGGAAGCCTTATTGGCATGGACATTCTTCCATTGTGATCATTGATCATTTTCACTGACAGTCAGTAGCGGAGTGGCAATCGGGAGAGTAGGGAGTTTTCCCAGTGGGCCGGTAGTGTTTCGAGGCCGTGAGGGCCGGTCTGATAATATGTATTTATTGGAAGTTCGCCATGTGCACTTGGGGCCCAAGCTAGGGGAAGAAAACATTTTTTTATTTTTTTTACATTTTCTATAACGGAGCATATATTTGCACTAAGTGCCTGTCTTTATAGCAAAAAGACGCCCGTCATGAAACAGCTTCTGTGGCGTAGGTCGTAGGACGAGAAGTGCTTGAAAGCAGCTTTTGATGCGCTGACGACGAGTTCGAATCCGCATTTTGCGGATTCGAACACAACCTTTGACTATGATATGGCCTCAATATGGGAAGCGCAATATTATGACAGTTAGGCGATTCCAATCAATGGGTGTTAGACAAGGTAACTCAGTAATTAGATTAGGAAGAAATGGATATTGGGCTGAAGATGAAACGCCAATGATCTCTACTAGACTGTTGTGTTGAGGAATATGAGTGGGTAATTTGCTCATGCTCTACAATGTTTAGTCTATCACTTAATGGTTCTGCAGTTTGGGAAGTAGTTCCTTTAGAACAAGCCACAGATGCTTGGCAGGTGTCAGAAGCACAGTGGTGCATATTACATGATGGAAAAAGTGAAAATATGATCTATGGAGGGAAGTTGTGTCCAATTCCTCCTGATCCATTTAGATTCTCTATCCTCTTCACTTGGGTGGAATTCATGTTCCACATGTGCAATTGTTGCAGATAGAGCCACAATGGTGGAATAATGATTTAGTAGAAGAAAGGAATTATGAACTATTTGAAATGGTTAGAAGAGTTAAAAAGAGTGTTAAACAGCTCAAGAGGAGGGAATTCAAGCAATGGGTTATGTTATCGTAGCAAACGGAATAGCTAAATTGATGTCTGAGAGAAAAATTAACACAAATTCCAGGAAATCTATCATGGTCGGAATGGATAGTTTTGACTTTGGTGGGTGTTTTGCTGTTTCTGTTAACAATAAAACTCATCATATGTGTTACTAGAAGGAAGAGTACCAATCCTGCTAAGTTGGTTATTATTAACCAAAAGGATAGATCCGAGAATGGGATATATGGAGTGAAATAGGAGATTTAACACTACTTACAAAACACAACCTCACAAACAATGAACACCCGCTTACTGATTTACAACCCCAAGGGATAGGATCCTTTAAAATCAACGTTTATTTTAGTTTTTTGTTTTAGCACGGAACTGGAGGATTTAATTAATTAACGAGTTCAAGCACGGGCAGAAGATTTATTCGTTTTTTGTTTGTTTTTGTTTTACTTTCTGTTTCTATTCTTCTATCCTTTGTCTATTTCTTGGTCTGCTATTTCTTCTCCTCACTATCACTTCAATAGGTTGGCCACCTAGGGATGATGGTGTGGAACTGACGGACGTAGCTCCAGTGGAGGGAGATGAAGACTAAAATTTCATCTATTAATATAATTTCATTATTTAATATTATGTATCTGTATTAATAATCTTTATTTAGTATTCATTATAAGTTGTATTATCTTATGAAGTTTAAAATGCATGAATAGACAATAGATTGCATGTACACGTGTTTGAGAATATATTTTAGACACAAGGAGAGTAGCTGGGATGATTTTGTATTCTGCTTAGAGGTATGCAATGTTCACTTAGCAGAGAGTTTACTTAGCAAGAAATTTAATGTTTCAACTGATGCAAATGTACCATTTGTATACCACTAATGTATACACTGAGAAATAGTTTCTTAATGTGGAAAGTGGATTGTATCACATGCATATACATTTCATTTTAAGCATAAGCAACTTGTTTTCCTACCTTACAAGGAAATCGAAAGTCACTCAGTTGTGTATTTAAACCCAGATATACTGTAGCCTACTACAGCAGAGAAACGGAGGCGGAAAGAGGAATATGAAATGCATAGACCAGGCATGAATTTAACATCTTCTCAGGGTTTCTCTCCTGACATATAAAGCGATAAAGCGTGACTCGCCATAGACATTAATGGAGAGAAGTAGCTCCGGCTAAAGTGTTCTTCCGCAGACACGTGCAGTTTATTTATTGACGAACGTAGACGTCACGCGCATTGCACACTGATGGTGGAACGCGCAATTACGAATTAAGCCCCTTCTTCCTACGTCTTTTCAGCGGTTAGATGAGAGTAATCGCTCGACTGAGGAAAGGAAATTATTCTAAAATGCAGAAGGTAAGGAGTGTGAGATTTCTGTTTTTATTACAACTATAAACTTTGACAAGGAAAAATCTGTATTAGCTTATTATAATACTCTAATATATTAAAATGTAATGAATACATTTGAATGTTTAATGATTTTTAAAAGATAGAAAGATGATGCTGATAGAAAAATGATAAAAGACGGACGGACGGACAGATAGATAAACGGATAGATAGAATGTGATTCAAATGTAAATAGATTGCATACAATTGAACTATAAAATGCTTAAACGTACAGATTATAATTACTGTCCAAAATCCATGAAAATCCTGAAATTTGGCAATGATAATTAATATATTACAGGTGGTTATGCTGCAACCCAGAAAGCCTTTGCTAGCTTTGGTCCATTAAAACCACTATTCATCAGCATGCATTGATTAATCACATGGCATGTAGCAAAAAAAAAAAAAAAGGTGCGACCAAATCATATGCTTGTGCGACCAACTGAAAAAGTTGGTAGCACCAGTGCAACCAGTAGAAAAGTTAGTCTGGAGCCCTGTATATATATATATATATATATACAGGGCCTGAAGTGAACTTTTCGGCCACTGTGGCAGGTAGATTTAAAAATTCACCTGCCACAGACACTTTTTACCAGCCTTTTTTTTTTTGTCTCATAAAGGTGATGCAATTGTGGACTTCGTTGAAATGTAAAAATCCTAACGAATCACTCAATTCTCATTGTGGCAGGTAGATTGACAGTGTTACCCGCCAATAGCAAAATTCACCCGCATTTGGCAGGTGGTCGGGTGTTAATTTCAGGCCCTGTATATATATATATATATATATATATATATATAACATGAGAAGGTTTTAAATAAATAGGAAAACTCTTTTATCATATGAATTATTTCTACTACATTTATTTCAACATTTTTATGAAAAACAAAGGATGAATTGAAGAGTGAATGAAGTGAAAGAATGGCTGTACCTGTCGTTTGTCCATTGGTTATTTCACCTGTTAAATACACAAAATAAGCATAAATGGTTATTATTGTGAAAAAAAATCTGTAATTTTATGACAGATTCTAAAACACTCACCATTAGTCATCAGCAGCGACACACACAGTGAGATCAGAAACCTCATTGTGTCGAACAGCACCTGCACACACACATGAAATATGTTTCTTATATTTTGTTATATTTGATTTTTTCTTTGCTGTTCACATTTTAAAAATGTAGAAAACTGGGATAAAACAGAAGTAACTTTACCTGAGGTCAGATCTCAGAATGATGATGGTCTATTAGATTCTCTCTTTAATACAGTGACGCTGAACTGCAAATCTCAAAATCAGTGCCTTTAATACATGTAGGCGGACCTTCACTGGTTAGATTTATCCATTAGATTAAACCAGTTTTTCATGTGACATTGAGAATTTCCTATCTGAACCGTTTCCTTGTCTATATCTGCATTCAGAAATACATTCTGTGCTCGAATATGTTAATCTAGATGGAATGATTTTCTAAAAGCAAATGTACAAAAATCGTACCTTAAACAGTGAGAGACCCAAGAGTCAATGGAAAGATTCATGTTAATTTAATGATTATTTAATTATTAAATTATGGTCTCATTAAAAGCTTTAGAGTTCATCCCTAAGACATCTGGAGGGATTCAGACAGTGGTCAATTGATGCCATGGTTTATAAGTTGTGCAAACTACCAAGATCATAACCGAGATGCAGAAATACATATCAATTGTTTTTTAGAAGCAACAAACACCCTAAAGCTAAACCCTAAAGTAAACTGTAATGGCATGCTAGGTTGCAGACTAGCATTGAACAAATGGGGGTCCCACTTTATATTAAGTGGCTTTAAGTACTATGTACTTACATTGAACAAAAAGTACAATGTATTATTGTGTTCCTGTTGTATTGTAAAACACTTTTGCTGCTATTGAGGTCTGATACGGGTAAGGTTTAAGGGTAGGTTAAGGTGTGAGGGGAGGGTCAACTGTGTAATTACAAATGTAATTACATAAAGTAATAATAGCTGTAATTACATGCTGGTATATTTAAAATGTAAGTACAATGTAAAAACATGTATGTACACAATAAGTCCATTGTATCAAATTATTAATTTCAATTTAAGTACATAGTACTTAAAGCCACTTAATATAAAGTGGGACCCAAATGGGTTTCTTTCGGGCATAGGCAGCGAAGGAAAAGACAATGAGAAACAGCGAATACTGGACAAAACAGGCAAATGTTGGTACTTTCTGAAAGTGAGAACATGGCATAATCAAAAATGTAAAGTCCAGGTTTAGAAAGTAGAAGTCCCTCAGTATTTTGTTCCAATTACCTGGATTTGCTAATTAGCAGTTTTTCAGCTAGGAGAGAGAACTAATTAGTGCAATCAGCTGTCTGAGGTCATGGTGGAACAATGGCAGGACTTTTACTTAGGCTATGTTTACATGGAAACGATCTGAAGGGAAACCGCAAAAGTGGCATTGTGTTTTCACTTTCATTCTGCGTTTAAGACAGGGCGTAATGGTTGGGAAATCCGCGTGCAGATGGTGACGCAAAAGTGTGTGAAATTCAATGCAGTATGCACTCCAGGCGGCTAGGTGGCAATGTGAAGCACTGCCACACAACAACACCAAGTTCTGTGCGCCTGCGTTTATATAAATAAAAAGGCGTTCTTTATATAGATCTTTATTTGGATCAAAAGCATACTGACTATCTAAACTCTGTAGGTCCTTAAGAATTGTATCCAATTTAAACTGGTCAGCTTTATTTTCACCAGAAAAATAAGAAATGATCATACCTCTTAACTATGCTTTAAACGTTTCCAATAGAGTCCCTCTACTAGTAATTGGCATATCATTGACCTCAAAAAATAGGGCTATTTAGTCAGTCAAAAATAGTTTAAAATCATCTCTGGTCAGAAAGAAAGAGGGGAAGCGCTATTGTTTAGGAAAAGATGTAAACTGGGAGAGATTAACGTCAACAGAGGTAAATGCTTGATCCGAAATAACAATGCTGTGATATTCACAGTTCAACAGGTTTGAGAGTAGTCTGTTGTCTAATATGAAAAAATCTCTTCGTGCATATGAATATCCCAGTTAGGGGCATAAATACTTGCCATTACGACAGGCACATTTCTGATTTTGCCAGTAATTTGGACATAACGCCCGTTAGGATCAGACAAAACATTAGCCAACTCAGAAGGGATACTTCTGTGAATAAGAATCGCAGCACCTCTTGCCCGAGCACTAACATTTGAGCGATACAAACGGCCCACATGCTCTTTTAAGCCGTTGAATATCACTTGTCTTAAGATGGGTTTCTTGGAGAAATAACACATCACCCCTAAGATGATGGAGATGAGACATAATGCGGCTAATTTTAACATTATTATTAAACCCTTTGACATTGCATGATATGAAACGAGTACTGGAATTCTCTTTAGTCTTAGCCATTATCTATCTGCCACATGACAGCTCCATGTCTGAGCAAAATGTAAAAGAATAAAGGAAAAAAGAAAACTCCAAGGAAAACAAAAACCACAATGAAGCAAGGTGGAAACCATGGCAAAGAAAGAGCAAAAAAAAAAATAGTCCCATTTCACAATCCTAAATCCCACTCCTAACACATCAACCGAGAACCACGCAGAGAACCTGCTAAACATGAACAATAATCAAACATGAGCCGTAATCAAGCTCGGCACTTTAAAGTGTTTGTTTGCTCTGAGTTTCACAAAGGTGTGTCACATAGTTCTTGGCCCATGGGGCAAGACAGGTTCTGACTAGACTTGTAGTCAAGACCGCCTAAACCAAGTCCAAGACACTACCAAGACCAGAGGGTATTCGAGACCAAGATACAAGACCGAGACCAAGACCAAGACAGACCAAGTCGAGACCAAAAAACAGACTAGTGTTGTTGAAGCTAAGCAATAATTTGTAAGATATTGTTTTGCATTGCCTGTATATCTCTGTTGATTTCGAAGTCTCCACATGAACTTTTAAATGCATAAATATTTTAAAAAACAAAATAAGCTTAAGTGCAGGATCCGAAAGTTGGTTGTTTTGTCGCTATGGTTACAAACACACACACACACACCATTGGCAGTGCGCTCAAAGTCATCTGTCAGTTGTGTAGTTACCCAAAATCTCCTGAATGAAGTTAAAACGGTAACACTTTACAATAAGGTTCATTAGTTAACTACATTAGTTAACATTAACAAAGATTAACAAATGCTATTTGTTGAAAAAGTATTGTACATTCTTAGTTAATGTTAATTTCAACATTTACTAATACTTCACTAAAATCTTGTTAACATTAGTTAATGCACTGTGAACTAACATGAATAACAATGAACAGCTGTATTTGTATTAACTAACGTTAAAGGGCGGGTTTACTGCTTTTTTTCTTTGCATGATTGTGTTTATGGGTGCAATATAACATGTATCTGTGGTTTTTCTTTTCTTTAAAGTCTTATTTTTCATAAATTTCACTTTTATTGTCAGCCGCGCTCTCCTCTGTCCCCTGAACGAGCGGTTCACTTCCTGAGTCTATGAAAACACTCCCTCAGAATGACGTTGTGGGCTCAGATTGGTTCATTTGGGCCGGTGTGGGATTGGCTAAACTGTCGCTCACGTTGTCCAGAAGGTTAACGCCCATTACCTTTACCGGCGTAACGGGCATGCCAAAGGTGGATAACATAGACGGTGGATACACCAAAGATAATGATGTCGAGACTGCAGTATCACTGAGGCAGAATCAGACCGAGAAAAGCCGCGTATGAATTCGAGTCAAGCAGAACCTCACCACACACGGCTCTTAATAAAGGTTTCTGAATGATAATTTGCTACATTTTTTAACCATATACACGTTTGTTTTACACAATAGCATCTGACTAGCAACGATAGCAACTGACTGGATACTAATGTTAAACTCAAACAGCGTTGGCACGTTTACGTTCTTGTTTAAATCGAAAATAAAGTCATAAAGCATATATATCTGAAAAATACATTTAAAACATTAGTACTTATACAAAATTCAGGTCCATAATGTTTGTACGCGTTTGTCGTTGACACAAAATAGCATAACCAGTAGCCTATAAAGCCAGCGCTGGCATTTGAAAAATAATAAAACACAAGGCTACGTCGGGAATTATACATGCAAATACATTTAAAATGATTAAGTCTTAGCCTACTTACAGGTTGTGTCCCAACAACTGCTGCCTCTTGTTTTAAAGTTGGATCTGCTTCATGTTTAGAAAAAGTTTCTTGTTGAATTTTGAACTCGTGGAGATTCTGGAAGCTGTCTTCCGTAAAATGTGCAGCACAGAGAGCTAGATTACGATCATCACTTTCAGGAACATAATCAAACATAAATTGTATCCATTGTTGTCGAAGTACAGGCGTCCGTGGGAAGTTCGAACACAGAAGACCTGACAGCTGCGTGAACAACACACTCGATGAGGAGCTGCTGAAATATGATCATGCCCCTTCCTGCATATTCCGGAGGGAGTGGTTGATGCAAATGTGTGGGTTAGTGACGTACCATAACCCAGCTGTAGTCCCAATCAAGTCGTTTTTGTAGGCAATTATACTTCCTGATTTTTAAAAGACGATATCTCTGCTTACACTAAACTTTCAGTGCTGCAACTTTGCAGATACTCTTCATTCACCAACAGCAACATTACACACTATTTAAAATGAAAAAAAGTGAAATCGCAGTAAACCCACCCTTTAACAAAGATGAACAAAAACAGTAACAAATGTATTGCTCATGGTAAGTTCATGTTAGTTAATACATTAACTAATGTTTAATAAATGAACCCTTATTGTAAAGTGTTACCGTTAAAACCTATCATGTCACTGATATGTCTTTTACTAAATATGAATACATCAATAACTGTACATGATATGTGTTTTTTAAATCAAGTGATCAAAGTGCTCGTTGCCGCTGCCTGCGATCAGTGTTTTCTCGTGTGGCTCGCGCACACCGTGTCTTCACTCGGACGCGCGCCTCCATCTGTTGCGGATATCGTCGTGGATATTGTAGTATTGTATTGCTAAATCCCCGACCACTATGTCGGTCTGAGACAGCGAGACCTAGACAAGACCGAGAGGTCCGAGACCAAGACAAGACCAAGACCAAAGACCATCAAGACCGTGACAAGACCGAGACCACGTAAAAGTGGTCTGAGACCGGTCACTAGTTCTGACTGCTGTCTGCTGAAAGTATGACTGTTTAGAACCTGTTTATTCTGAGGTATCCAGTGTGCAGAAGAACAAAACTGGCATATATGTAAGCCATTATGGCATTTTAAGTTTACATTCTAGAATGTTTTTGTTTGTGTAGGCTACTTTGCAATTTTCAAAAACGAGTATACTCAAAATATCTAAGTAAACAGTAGTAGGCAGTATTAGCATTATGCTCAGAGCGATTGATTGGACTTAAGCCCCATGACTCGTTCCTTGAACGTGAATACACCTGTGGTTTGTATTGACAATGTTTAGATGTTGGTGACACTGTTCCCATGTTAGAATAGGTATAGGATACGCATGAGGCATGTGCTCCTCAGGTTTGTATGCAGGCTTGTAGTGTGCGGAAATATAAAATTGTGAAAGATATTCCTATATAGTCACAAGTTCATTTAAAAGTAATATTTGAAAAATTGGCTGTCAAACATACTGCTGTCAGCACTAATCCCAGAAGTGTTTAACTGTTAATAAAGACTATTGATACAGATTTATTCAGACTGTATTATGTCATTGTGTGGTAGTCTGGGTGTTGAACAAACCATGCCTTGCCGGTTTTAACTTCCGCTTCATCAAATGTTTTTGACTGAAGAACTCGTATGAAATGATAGAATTTCAAACATAAAAAGTATGTTTTTGATGCTGATATGCTCATTGGCCTTAAGTAAAAATTTTATCTAAAAAAACATAAAGAAACCGTAGTTTACATGAAAATATTAGTAGACATTATGTAAAAAAAAAATTATAGAATGGTATACATTCATATATAAAAAGTATATGCTTTACATGCTAAATACTAATACATAAAAATGTATGTCTTTATATGTGTTAAGAAATGTTTTACGTAAATAAAAATGCAAAAGTGATATGGAACACATACGAAATACATACTTTGCCATGTACTTCCTTATAAACAGCATATTGTTTGTTTGATTCATACTTAATTAATAAAATTATGTTGTATGAGAAAAATGTCTAAAATATTAGACATACAACTCTCATAAGACATATAATGCATATAAACATAAACATTTACTATTGTAGGCAATAGGAAATTCTTACAAATTTTTTTTTAGTTTCTTTTCCATATGGGGATGTAGGCCTATCATCTCAAGGGTTTAGGAACATATAAAGGTTGAAAAAACTACAGAGTGCTGCTTTAAACCCGACGCATTCTCATCCCAAGGCGCCATATACGACACTTTTGCAAAAGCGTAAATATCCAACGCACATGTCACCTCTTAAGCGCCAAATGAGACGCTTCGGTTATGGTAGGTTTAGGGTTAAGGGGGTCGCACACTGGAACGCGCAGCGCCGCGTCGCGTCTAGGACAACTCAAGGTATCGACACACCGGACGCGCACTTCTCATCAGTGTATGGCCAGCAATATTGCAATGTTTAATGACAGGAGATGAAGATAATGTCTGTTCTATGTAATTATTGTACTGCACAATAAAATACAATCGTTGCTGAGTCTGCAGTCTGAGAACTTTACCTCAGGAGCATCCGTTAACTGAATGAATTGAGAATCTCACCTGAAAAATCCAATAACATCAGCAATTGTCATTCAAGCAGCTGATTTAAAATGAATGCAAAACGAATTCTATATTGCAGCATAGGGCGAAGTCAGGACCCATCAGCAACGATTTAAGACAAAAATAATTTAAATTTGATATAAAACTATGTAAATGGCGCTCTGTGGCGCTGCAGGGTTTTGAACACGGTCCTGAGCCGTCGCTGGGCGCCGCGGACAGACGGCGAATGGCGCCGCCGGTGTGTGTACACTCAAAGAGAATAATGTGTTCGAATTTTAAAGACGTGGCGCTGCGTGACGCGGCGCTGCGCGTCCGGTGTGCGACCCCCTTTAGGGTTAGACTCAAGAGGCGGCATCATGGACATTTAGAGAGTTATTTCTCTGATCGACAGGAATTGACCAATAGCAAATACCTAAAACTTTAATTGTAGGCTATTAATTATCATAGACGGATGTCAATTAATCAATACTCACCGTTGAGCAGCGATTGCTTGACAGAAGGTGAACAGCACAGTGCAGATAAAGCCTAGTGGAGTTTGCAGTAAATATGAACATCCTGAAGGAGAAACGGCTGGATGTCGAGACGCCGTTCTGCAGCAGATCCACTGTGTCGTCATTTGGATTGGGAATTTGGAAAACCTGAGAATATCAATAATCACAGATTTCTTCAATTTTATATTTACTGTTTCAAATGATCTCATACTTTAGTTCTCATACTGAAAGACAAAGCATGTAAGGCAATCCTAAAAAGTATATGATTATGATGTATTGAAATGTAATGTTAAATTAATTAAAGGCTATAGAAAGAATGGGAGAGAAATCTCTGCTTTACTCTGAAAGGATGAGATCCCAGCGGAGGCTGTATTCGGGCTCATTCACAGGTGTAGCCCAACACGTGTCCATCACCAGGGCGAACTGGCGGCTGTCGACCCCCTCAACACGAACTTCCACATGCATCTCCTGGTTGAGCTCTGCATCCACTCGACCAGTGAAGGGCCGGGTAAACTCATCATCCTCATATGGGATCATCCGGACCTGATATCTGCCTTCACCAGCGGGAAGTCTTGTGCACAACACTGATGAAATGTTCCCTGACAATTAAGTAAAATCATGCTACATTTTTGTATTTGCCTCAACTCGATTTAGAAATGTAAACATTTCAAGAGCATATATATAAATATATTTCTAATTTTTATACTGTGCTTTCGTTTTTCGAGAACCTTTTCATATATAGAAACATTGATAAAGATAAACGTCAGTGCTGCCTCCTGCTGGACAAAGGGAACGTGATCAGAACTTGGATATCTTTGTTCTGTGAAAAAAAAGACATTTAAATGTAGCAGTTTGATAAGCTGTATTTTATAGTTTAAATTATTATATTATATCTAATACATTTTTGAATGTAATTAACATAAATAATGGTTTCATTTCATTTGTATTTTTAAATTATATATTTATATATATAATCTACCATATTTATTTATTATTTTGGACTCCCCCTGATGGTCTTCCAATTCCATCTGACTTTCTATGTCAGGACACCTTTGTTCTATTTGTGTACAATGCATGTTAAAAGTCCCGTTATTCGCGATTCCATTTTCAAACTTTAGTTAGTGTGTAATGTTGCTGAAAACTGCTTTCCGTGTTTTCATGTAACAACTGGGAGAAGTTAAATCACGTCAGACACACAACAATTACGACCCGCTACGATCTACAGTCATTCTCAAAATGGACTGTGAACAGCTTGTTTTCTCTTTGTCATATATCTGACTAAAATAAGAATAGCAGATGTTTTCAGTTTTGTTTGCTTAAACATCAAAAAGTTCCATTCATAAATGGCATGACACTTGATAACTTCTAACATTCAACGTTAATATATTGAAAAACAATTTATATCTCGGCAAAAACTCAACGTATCGACATGCCAAATTTTTATCGAGTGGAGAACGGCCGAGACCTTTCGACAGAGACCACCCCCAGCCTCGTGCACCCCCGGTGGCCCGAGTACAGACCCCCAAAGCCCCCAAGGAAACGAAAAACACAAATATCTCGGCTAAAACTCAACGTTCTTCTGCTGCTTCTGGAACCGTCTCGCCGAACTGAACAAAACCATATGCGTTTCGTCATTTTTAGTGGAGTATTCGCGGAGATATTAGCCGAAAACCATCAGACTGCGCTTCTGCCCGCTGAAGGCGTCACGAGCTCGGGAGAAAATCGCAAATATCTCGGCGAAAACTCTACGTTTTGACGCCAAAGTTTTATTGAGTGGAGCACGGGACGAGACCTTTCGACAGAGACCACCCCAGCCTCGTGGGCCCCGAATGCCCGAGATATAGGCCCCCAAAGCCCCCCTGGAAGCGAAAACGCAAATATCTCGGCGAAAACTCAACGTATGCTGCGGAGACGGGCTGCTTCGAACCGTCTCGCCGAACTGAACAAAACCATTATGCGTTTCGTCATTTTTGGTGGAGTATTCGGAGATATTAGCCGAAACTGTTGAATCCGCGCTCTGCCCGCTGATAACGTCACGGAGCTCGGAGAAGAAATTGACAGAAAATCTCGGCGAAAACTTAACGTTTTGACGCCATATTTGTATCGAGTGGAGCACAGGGACGAGACCTTTCGACAGAGACCACCCACAGCCTCGTGGGCCCCCGGAGGCCCGAGATACAGGCCCCAGAAGCCCCCCTGGAAGCGAAAAACGCAAATATCTCGGCAAAAACGCAACGTATCCTGCGGAGACGGGCTGCTTCGAACCGTCTCGCCAAACTGAACAAAACCATATGCGTTTCGTCATTTTTAGTGGAGATATTCGCGGAGATATTAGCCGAAAACCGTCGACCGCGCTCTGCCCGCTGATGACGTCACGAGCTCGGGAGAAAATCGCAAATATCTCAACAAAACTCAACGTTTTGACGCCAAATTTGTATCGAGTGGAGCACGGGACGAGACCTTTTGACAGAGACCACCCCTAGCCTCGTGCACTCCCGGTGGCCCGAAGATACAGACCCCCAAAGCCCCCAAGGAAGCGAAAAACGCAAATACCTCGGCTATGCATGCATCTCCAATATATGGTAAGAGGCGTGACCTTTCCGGGCAAAGTGCGATAAGCTGCTGTCCAATCACAACACAGGAAACGCTGGCACAATCAGCACCTGTTATGTATTTCTGAAAGAGGGACTTCATAGAAAAAGTAAGTCATCTGCCGTTTTTTGGACAGTAAATACATCAGTATACATGAACACGTTATATTGCAAACTGTAAACAAAATCAAAGCTTCAAAAAACATGAAGAACGGGACATTTAAAAGGGGACAGACAACGAAGCGCCATAAAACAACATGAAAGTCATCAATATGAGCTGTGTGCTTCATTCCAGTGTTTTGAAGTCACACACGAAAAACAGTCGAATGTTTACTTCAATTTATTTGTCTAGTAAAATTAATGCTGCATATCTTAAATGTTCATTTTAACATTCTCTCTACACATCTCAGTATCAGGATACACACTTCATACACATACACACTTCATAGGCATTCACTGAAAGCACATCGAAAGTAAATGATTTTGGTTAAAATGACTCTCAATCATAACCCCCTCCCCAAAAAATTAAATCAGTGCATAATTACTACTGTAATACTGTGAATATGATTATGTGTTTAGATCATATTCAATACAGCTACATGTACTCAACTCTACTGTGGGCTTTGTTAATATTGTCCTCAGATTATAGGATTGTTGTTAGCAAATGAGAAATATATACCTTCATTTGCCCAAAATTTTAAAAGCAGCATCACATTTAATATATATGCATAAATGTATTGCAAACTCTGTTAGAATGAGTTGTTTCCTCTGTGCATGACATAGATATATCCTGTATAGATTAGGTAAAGTTTTATCCATCATTTAAGTGTTAATGGAGCTGTATGTTGAAGCTGAGAGCGTGTTCTGCTGGATTTAGAGCTGTTGGGGGTCAGAGATCGTGTGTGCTCAAGAGCTGCAGTGCAGTATTATCACTCGACCTGATGTCATTGCACATACAGCAATGATCTTTACATTCAGTAATGTCATTAAGCTAAGCGTTGTCTACAGGAAATCCTGCTTTCTTAATGTTTATATGAAAGCATCATTTTTAAACAATGCTGCGAGTGACTGTGTAATCAAAACTTATCCCATTTTTTTATTGCATATTCCTGATGTTTTCATGATTCATCAGTGCACATTATTCTAAACCGACACATATTTGTCTTTATAATTCTTCACCAAAGTTTGATGCATATGTAAAATGACTTCCCATTTCTGCATTCAAGTCTCATCCTACACTTTGTTTTCTTCTTGAATACCCTGTTTAACTCATTTTGCCACATTATGGACGTAAAGTGGGTTGTGAAACGTTGACTTCAGTTCTAATGCACCAGTTAAATGTGTATATGATTTGGAAGCATTTGGAAACGCATGACGCTTGTCCATCATGTCAGTGTCCATGTTCTTTTGAGTCCTCCTCTTCATCGTCCCCTTCTGTCTCCTCCGGTCACTGCACTCCCACCAGGTCAGGTGATGGGTGGAGCGAACACCATCAGCTCCTGATACTTGTGGAAGAAGAGACGCAGACGGGACATGTACCCGTCCTCCTATACTGCAGCTTCTTCTCCTTTAGAAACTGAGACACGATGGGCTTCACCTGAGCCAGAACATTATTGTTTATCTATCATCATATTTACTCGGCAGTTTGTCTCGTTTGAGTAATTTTACTTAATACATTTAATCCTGTTTGTAAAAGGTTTTCTTTATTTGTTCATGCTGCATTCTTATTAAAAAAAAGATAAATTACATGATAACATGAAAGTAAATAGTTAATTATATATATATATATATATATATATATATATATATATTAGGGCTGTCAAATGATTAATCGCGATTAATCGCATTACAAAATAAAAGTTTGTGTTCACATAATATATGTGGATGCACTGTGTATAATTATTTTATATCTATAAATACACACACATGCTTGTATAAATTTAAGAAATATTTTCCTTTATATACTGTTTATAGATTTATATATAATTTATATTATATATAAATATAAATATTTTATATATAAATACTATTTTTTTCTTAAATATACATGCATGTGTGTGTGTATTTTATATAAATAATTATAACCAGATGATAGAGATGGCTCAATCAGTTTGAGTTAAGTTAGGTACTCCTCTAATAAAATATAGTGACTCAAAATATGCTCTAACCGTTTAAATAGATTAATAATTACATCTTATTTAATTATTAATTCAATTATTTAATTTTATTAAAATGCAGCATAAAATTAAAACAGTAAACATACAATACTGAAATAATTCAATAATATAAGCAATAAGTAAAATGATTTAAGTATTATTTTAAATGACAATTTTTTACATTATACATTTTTTATAATTTTTTTGTGGGGTCTGCAATTTTTTTAGAAACACTGGGCTCCAATGTCAGTTGAGTAATGAGTAATGCATGTGTGTGCATGTGTGTGTGTGTGCACACCTTCAGGCACATGTTGTTGGACAGGAAAGGGAAGAGGTGATGCTCGACGTGGCAGCTGATGAGGGAATGGCCGAAGGTCCAGTCCAGCGCTGGGTTTCGGGGAAGGTTCAGGACTCCGTGGGTCATCTGGTAGATGCCGTTGGGACGGCTAGTGGCAGAAAACATCGGCAGTCCGATGTGCTGCAAAAACACGGAGAGCAACATAATGAGGTCTATATCATGGAAAAATGCAACATTATAACAATAGCATGACCCTTTTAATGATTCAGTGTTTAGGTTTAGTGTGTGTGTGATGTTTGAAGGGGCTGACGGGCGCCACTGACGCCACAGGGGCCCAAACTAGACAAAACGGGCTCAAGACAATAGCACATGAAGGCATTTATCACACACACACACACACTGTAACACACATAAAACTAACCAGCAACAACGATCTCACACACATCGAGGTCTCAGATCTGACGGCAGCACTTTAAAAAACACCTCAGAGAATCAGCGTAACACAGAAACACATTCTGCCTTCGCTCTGCCTGGGAAAATCATGCGTGAATTTACAAATGAACCCTGTGAACCTCCACAAGCATGCAGGAGAGGAGAACAAAGCTGCATTGAGCGGGTCTTGGGGGAAAGGATGGAGAGACACACAAAGAGAGGGAGGGATGCAGACGTTAGTTGAATAGCTCTGAAAGTTCACGCTCAGATTACTCTTATGAGAGAGAGAGTAATGTACTGTGGGTCATGTGATGCTGACCACAACCATACTAGAACTTCTGTCATTTTGTATCACTAGTATGCATAAACAATCTATATTTTCTAAAATGAGTGGTGACAACATATTTTCTGAAGATAAGTAGCATAAATTAGGGGTGTAACAATATATCGTGCCACAATAAATCGTGATACAAAAACGCTACAATACATATCATGGATAGTCCCCCCAAAATCAAAATGACTGTGTGAGAAAAAATGCAAGTTTTAAGAGTTTCAGTGTCAGTACATTAAACTACTATACATTATGTTGATTATAATGTATAATAATGCACAGTGGGAATATTAGTGGGTTCTGCTAATGCCAAATGTCTGATGTTCCCAGTATAAAGTGGCCGACATTATTTTAAATATATCTAGTCAGTGAAAGCGTGCAAGCATAATCATATACGATAATTCTGTAATTTCAGCTTCAGCATCATGAATATTGTTATTCTGGTCCAAGTCCAAGACTATTCATTTAAACCCAAAATGTAATATCAAAGTTACCATTTTAATCAACAGTACATTTTTTTGTTAACCTTTTACCATAAGTACAATTGGAGTATGCACAATAATATCATAATATTTGTGATATGTATTGAAATCGTGACATGAGGGTATTGTTACACCCCTAGTATAAATGTATTTTATATTTTTTGAGCGTGCACAGACAATAGCATGCAAAAACAACTATATTTATATATATATATATATATATATATATATATATATATATATATATATATATATACATGCAAAAACAGCTATTTTTATATTTTGCGAAGTATTGTAAATAATTTAATTTATATTTTCTGAGCATGCATGAACAACTATAGCATGCATGCAAATATAAAATTTATTTTTTTCTGAATATGCAGCAACTATACTTTCTAAAGATAAGTGGAATAAATGTAATTTATGTTTTGTGAGCATGCAAAAACAACTATATATTTGATATTTTTCTGAAGATTAGTAGTGTAAATAATGTAATTTATATGTTCTGAGCATGCATAAACCACCATAGAAAGCAAAACCTACTATATTTTTATATTTTCTAAGGATAGTGTGAAAATGAATAAGTGGTATAATTCAATTTATATTTCCTAAACATGAAAAACAATTATATTTTTTAATATTTTCTGAAAATGTATATTTTCTGAGCATGCAAAAACAGCTTTTCTGAAGACAAGCGGGGCAAATCATTTAAAATACTGCAGATTAGCAGTGCTCATCTGTTTGTAGTCATGATGCTGGGATGCTGTGGGTGGTTGTTAGGGTGTTGCTATTATTGTCAGTCAGATAAAACTGTAAGTCAGATCACTGAACTCATGTAATTGAGCAATCGTGCATGTCGATTTATAGTGCTTTAGCGCGTGTTTGTTGACGATGAGTTTTCTGCACGTATATCTCACCTGAAATATGTTGACGTGTATGTACGGCAGGGAGAACATGGCTCTGCACAGAAGCATGACCAGCAGAGCAGAGCTGCACGACAGCCCTGACACACACCTGAGCAGGTAATACTGAGAAGAAAAACCCACACACACACACACACCACGGTGCGCATGATCTGGAGCGGGAGACTGACCCTTCAGCTGACCTGAAACACAAACACATGCACTCACTCACACGAGCACAGAAGAGCTCAGAATGGAAACGCATGTAAATGTAAGGCAGCTCCAACACTCTCAGATTAAAGGTACACAAGCTGTCACTGGGGGGTGGGACCCTTTCAAAAGGTTCCAGGATGTACTGAATATGAGCACTTTGGTACCAATTTGGTAGCCTGCCGTCGTCAGACTCATGTGAGTGTGATTCTGGCTCCATTGGGCTGTGATTATGAGGCGTTTTAACCCAACCAGGAAAAAAAATGCCTCTGCACTTAATCGGATCGACAAATGCCCTAATTCGTTCCTCTTTTAAAATGAATGCGCTGTCTACATCTTCTATAACAGATGCGATGCTGCATCTACATCTCAGATCTCCAAGCGCGCCATCTTTGTTATAAATTAAACTTAACCCAAGCGCTCTTCATCATATAAAGCCCGCCCTGACGATTTGATTGGTCCGCACAGCTTTGGTTCAGGGATACTTGCTTCACAACGGATCAAGTCAGACTGAACGTCCCATCCTCAGATGTCCCAGATTCGGCTTATTGTGAAGTCTCAGTTATTGTTTGTTTGACCCATCGTGGGTCTTTGCTTCTGGTTGTAAATGAACCGTGTTTTGTGAAAGTTACTGTCTTGCTGTTCAATTTAGAAAGGGTGTGACAGCTTTTGTAGCTTTATTCTGAGACTATATAGCAAAAAAGTAATTTTCTGTCCTCACTGAGAGCAAAAATACAGCAATTTCACTTTAAACTAGGGCTGTAAAACGATTAATCATGACTTAATCGCATCCAAAATGAAAGTTTGTTTACATAATATATGTGGGTGCACTGTGTATAATTATTTTATATATATAAATATATATATAAATACACACACATGCATGTATCATTTAAGAAAAAATATATATAAAATATTTATATTTATATATAATATCAATTATATATAAATCTATATACAGTATATACATTAAAATATTTCTTAAATATATACAAGCATGTGTGTGTACTATATATATATATATATATATATATATATATATATATATATATATATATATATATATCTATATATATATGGGTGATTCTTTAACTATGGTACTTTTCTTGTCCCTGGACTGAAATAATAAAATCTAAAAAACATTTCTTATTTTTTGTTTTTGTCAGACTTACTTCACCCTAAGAGGAACTTATAAAAAATGTTTCATGGTTCAATCATTCTTTTTATTATATAATATGAAGCCTTTTATGCATGATTTTTACTGTTTTCCCCCTGTCCCTAAGCCAGACTTTGTACCTTCAACCTCGCTTAATTCTAAATTAAATATTTAAATAATGTAGATTTTAAGTACAAATTATAAAATAATGTCTATTTCAATTATACATATTATATATTGCAATATTTATTCACATTTTCTTATATTTTTAATAAGTAGAACCCTTGAATCACCCATATATATATAAAATAATTATACACAGTGCTCCCACATATATTATGTAAACACAAACTTTTATTTTCGGATGCGATTAATCGCAATTAATTGTTTGACAGCCCTAGTTTAAACGTGTCTGATGTTTTAAAGGAGTTAGACATAATTTAGGAGCACGTAAGGTCTCTCCTCATCATAACTGAAGGAAAAGCTGAGGCTGGACTCACCGACGGCGACGACAGGTGTGAATGATGGGGACGGCCAGCGGAAGCGATGAACAGGTACACGGATTCAAGGAAGGAAAAGGTATTTTCCACGTGCTGGAGTCTCCCAGGCCGATCACGTTCAGTGTGAGCGTGATGCATCTTCACATGAGCCTGAACACCAGCCCGCGCGAGAACGAGCCGCACACCTCAGGGAACAGAGCATTTCACTATTATAGTGGCTATTTTTAATAATAAATAATCTCATTTAATATTTATATTGCATTAAGCGATTAAATTAAATATAATATAATAATGCAAATATTTAATTAATATTAAATGTTAATTTCACTCAAACTGTTGCTGCTAAGCATAATCTGCAATGATCATTTGCAGAAAAAAAATTATAAAATGTATTATTTTCACCAGTTGAGATTTGTGCCTCATTATGTGTGTGTACAGTCTGCAACCATGATCTTTTACATTCTTGAGAGGATGTACACGAAATCTAAATCCTGTTAATCTCAAAGTTAATTCATGAAGAATTAATCGGTGAAATTCTTTCCATTCTTATGCAGTTTTCATGTTGCAGAGAGTGAGCTGCACGAGAACATTTTGAAAAATGGAAATGAAAAAGTGCAGTGGGACTAATAATAATATTAAATGGTAAAACCACTGTATTTTAACCACTGGATAATACCGTATAATGGTGCTTTGCAAGGATATATTTCTCTATATTCAATGTGTTGATTGATTTCATTTCTCCAGCAAAACTCATTGTAAAAATGAGTTTACAAACAAGTATTTATTACCTCAATTAGCTCATTGTTTCTGCCTTAAATGATTACATTGATTAAATGAATATACTTTTAGCTAACTGTGATTTCTAAGACAGTTTCCTCTGATAACAGTGGAAATGATGCATTTTCTGTAAAGCTGCTTTGAAATGATGTGTATTGTGAAAAGCGCTCTACAAATAAATGTGAATTGAATATATACTGGATCTCACTTCGATGAAGAAGACGGCCCAGAAGTGTGCCCAGGCCGGAGAATCGCCGCAGCGCCCGTGCACTGGCCAGATGTGTCCCTTTAACAGTGATGACCGTGTGAGCAACACCCATCATCAGCAAACCCAACAGGAAACACATCATCTGAGATGAACCCAACAACACGAACCCTGCAAACACAAGAACAGCATCAGCAGCGTTCCACTCATGCCAAAGATATGAACATCAACACCTGCAATAATCAAAGATATGACACATAAATCATGTGTCATTTGATGTTAGGTTAAATGCATATCAATGCTATTCATCTATCAACATGCAACTATTATGTATATTGATATTAACACATTTTTGGCAACACTTTACAATAGCGATCCATTTACATAAAAAACAGCATTTGGATATTACAGTTTTTTTATTTGTTTTGTGCTATTTTCACAATTAAGGTGTACATTTTCAAAACTCTTAGTACAAAAATCTGATCACACTTGGAACACAACTAGTCATTCTTTCAAAACCTGATCCCCATTACTAACCATTATTTCAAACTCAAGATTACTGATATATGTAATGAGAACATTTGGTTTAATCACAGAAACACAACAGTATATGATCTTCTATCAATTTAGTACTTATAAAAAACAGTTTATTCAATAGGAAACAATGCAAGGTACATGTTTCAAATCACTCTTGTTGCCTAAATAATTACAGTAATACAGGCTACAGTTGCACTTGCATTACTTAACTTATGTAATTGAATCCATAATGTTTGTAATATCTCTCTAGTGTGTTATCAGAAGGTGTGATGAAGTATGACATGTGGATCAGTGCTAGAACAGAGTTTGCTGGCAATACAGTAAATGATTTCACCAATACTGTAGTTGAGTGGTCTCTACCATACAGTATCACTTGGCACTTGTGATATTACTAAGAGTTTGGAAAATGTACACCTTACTTGTGAAAACAGTACCAAAGCATAATAACATGTAGGCAAATGATTGATTTACTAATATTAGTTAATATTAACATGATTTAATGCTATATATTAAGGTAATTTCAACATGCACTGAATCCATTTTTGGTTTGTTCAAAGTTTCTATTTACAGTTAATGCACTTTGAACTAACATGTATAAACCAACAGTAGCAAAGTTTAACAAATGCTGAATGCAGAAAAATATTGATCTAGCTAATGCATTAATAAATGAGACCTTATGGAAAGGGATAACACATTTTTTTCGTAAAGTGTTGCTAGGTTAGGCCGTTTTATTTTGCTTGCGTCTTATTTCATTTTTGTTTTGCTTTGTTTGTTCTGTAAATAATTTTCTCCATCCAGATCATAATGTCCAGACACACTGCCACCCTGGAGGAAGAAACACTGCTGAATCTCAACGGATGGCGAAATGATTCAGTTTGATCTTTTTATCTCATAATGAAGCCGTTTAACCAGAGGAGCCGAAGTCGTGCCATCGGTTTCTCCCTGAAAAACGAGTCACTGTGAAGGAAACTGGATCTTCCCTATGGGAGAGAGGACGCAAACCCAACCGGTCGCCATGACAACGACCCCACAGGAGCCGTAAAGTCGTAGCCAATGTCTGAAAGGTTATAAAGCTGTATGGATCCAAAGTGAACAAACATTTGGCACTAAACTGAAGCAATATCGACTTCTGCTGAGTTTCTGTGTCATCTTAATAAGTTAATAACCCAATAACCATCTGACACACTGTCACACCTGGGACTGCACACTAAACAATTAGTTTGAATTGCACATTAACCAAAACACTCCCTATTAATAACATTACACACCTTCATATTCTCAAACATGCTGCACAGTTAGATGTTCTGATACACCCACAATATAAAACACACACTTTGATGGGTGAATGTCAAAAAACATTTCCAAAACAAAACCATTTTAAAATACTTAGAATAAAATTATATTTGTAATACATTAACTAATAAATATAAGTTATAACGACAACATATGTTTTCACATGGCATAGGAATATTTCAGTTAAGCCTATAAAAGATTAAACTCTTTTTAAGTCAGTTTAATGTAATTTAAGTTGAAATTACTTAAACATCCAAGTTGATTGTACTTAAATCATTCTTATTTCTCACTGAATAATTATCAAACACCAAATAACAAAAATTAAAAAAAAAACAATACAAGTAGGTTAGTACTTTACTATTTAAATAATATCATTTTCCCCACACATCATCATCATTAGATTTTGCTGCATCATCACAGCAATGGACATTTAAATGGGAAATGCGGTTAATTGAATGCCAGAATGCGCTTTCAGAATAACGTTAGTGTGACTAGGCAATGTTTTGTTAGTTTGACGAGATTCGCCAGGAGTGTGTTGTGTTTCTCATTACCTGCAGGTAAACTGATGAAGGCTGCGGTCAGGATGGTGCAGTCGACCCCCTCCTCTCCCACCAGCTGCTCGCGCGCACACTCTCCTGCACGAGCCGCGCCAGCTCCATCATCAGCGTCTCGCGCTCCGCGTCCGCGCACTCATCATCCCGGGCCGCGGGGCCGCGCAGGCCGCCGCTCTCGCTCCTCTTCTCGGGGATGTTCTTCATGATCGCGCTAGTGCTCGGACTCAGAGGCGCATCGCGTACCCGCTTACCGTCCGTCGTCCTGTCCCGTCCCGTCGTCCGGTCCGCGAAGCAAGATAGTGAGGGACTTTACTGCTGACTGCGCTAGAAACAGACCCCCCTCTCTGCTACTCTCTCTCTCTCACTCTCTCTCACACACACACACACTCGCTCTTTCTTTCGTTCCCACGACGATGCCTTTGGCAGGAGTGTCCTCAGGGCTGCGAGAAAACAAGAACACACAAGAACAACACAGCACACACTAAAGCACTGGCGCGCGCGCGCACACACGCACACAAGGACATATAATGTCTAAATTTACTGATAGGCCTAATACTTTCCTTGTGGGGACATAAAGGGAATAACAGGTGTACACATATGTAAGTTTCCATGTTTTAGGAGATCATTTTACAAGCTGAATGCTATCCCAGAAACCGGTTGACCTATCACAGATTTCTATGCATTTTACATTTTCAAAAAAAAAATAATAATTTGGTTTGATTTAAAGGCAGTTTTCCTCTTATGGACTAAATATTTTCCCACAAGGACAAAGATTTCTGGAGGGGACGTTGTGTCCTAAACACACAGATAACACTTCTCATACAGCTATTGAATAAACCGTCTCTCTTATCTGTGGACTCGCTCATGTATTTACAAACCCTGCTCTCCCTCCTCTCTCTCTTTTACTTTACTTGGCAGAAGACAAGAGAAAGGTTGAAGCAAAAGAATATAGGGTCAGAGCGGAAAGACAGAAAGAGAAAAAGAAAAGCAGGAAAGATTTGAGCGATTCTATACAGTCCACTGGACGCAAACAATGTTAAAATGCAAACAAACATCAAAAATCACAATGCTAATAATGACACGTTTATTTAATTAACATCGTAACACAACTATCCACAATTTGTCACTGAAAATATTGGCATTTGGCTTCCCTGAAAATTAGTCTGGTTCATATTTCTTGTGATTTTATAGGCTGAAATATGACCTGGCATAGTCAGGGACAATCATGAAATAATTATATTTCGAGTATCATAAAAAATGCAAGACCTCAAAAGATGAGAGGAAAGTGTACAAGCAAAAACGAAACGATCATGAAACATAATGCAAAACAAATGAATGTCTTGCTTTAAATCCCTCATCCTCTTATTTTGCAAAGATACAGGTTGATTTTTTAAAAAACATTTTACATTTACAACCCAAAATAATGTGAATACTTACACAAGAATGGGTTTAGAAAACATTAACACAGAAATTTGTTCTGCTCGTGTTTCGTGAATGAGTAAACCCCCAAAAGCATTACATTTGCATCCAGACCATAAATGTGAGTCAGGACAGCAGTGTGTAGCTATAGGTGTGTATGTACAGATAGAGATGGAGTGTGTTTGTATAGACAGATAAAGTAACAAGAGTTATATCAGCTTTCAGCATGTCAGTCTCTCAGCCCTGCTGCACACACACCCATAAATGAGCAGATAGCAGAAACACAGTATCCAGAGCAAACATGTCACCCGCTGAGCCAGAAGCTTTGACTGCGCTCGATCAATAGCAAACACGGAACCGAAACAGTACATCTATGAAACTGTACAAACATCACATGGCCAAAGAAGAGATTTCACACACACCCAAACTCCTCCATCTCTCAGCTGGAGTTCAGTGTAGTATGCAATCATTATCATCCTTAGAAAGCTGTGGTTTGCCAACATACAGAAACTTTCCCATGAGTCAAACTGCAATGTGTTTTGGCTGGACATCGATGCTGTCCAAATCTCCATATACAGTATGTATGCACAACTGAAACAATCCCAAATATTAAAAAAAAAACATTGAATGCATATGAAATCAGTTCAAATGATATAATGTTTGCATATACAAGTCAAGTTTGGGCACATCTGACCTGGATCTTAAAGACTTTTAGATCTAAAAGTTTATTTGCTATAGTTTTCCACTAAGGTACATTAAATCAATAAAAAACAATTCAACGTAATCTGGGAAAATGTGAGAAACTAAAGACCTGATATGTAGATTTGTTGCTCCATCACTAGCAAATCTGTGCTAACATTGCCATATTTAGGCTGGGTTGTCACATGGCAAGGTCTGAATTTAGTTGAAAATGCTAATTATTACTGTATATTACTCTAAAAAAATACAGTATCCATATGCTTACCAATTCACAGAGTGAATCAGGAACCAGTGTCTTTGATAAACCTCAAGCTGGTAAGAGTTTATGCAAATTATACCACAAAACAAAAAGGGTTTTCATAATCGCATGAAGACCTCATTCTCCAAGTATAACCTCATTGTGAGCAGGAGTAGAGATAGAAAGTGATGTGAGACCATATGGAAGACCTGTAGTTTTTCTCCCAGCCACAGGGGAGGCAGTTGTTTCACACACTCATACACACACACGACGCATGCACACACAAGGGCTCAGTTCCAAATGCAGGTATAAGAAGCATTTCAAATATGTGAAATGCATTGTGCAACCTATTATACGTCACGCATTTCCAATTAAATAGGATTTGTAATTAGAAGAGAAGGATGGAAATTGATTTTATCATACTGGTATTGACTGAACAGGTTTTAGAGAGAGCATTGTCTAACAAAATGTAATCAAAACAAGTTTACTAAAAGTGAACACAAGTAGGGTGTGGCTATATTAAACATTATTCAATAGCCTGCACAGATGCTAGCAGAAAGTTAATGTATTTTGCTTAGAAATACTAAGCCAAACACATTTTTTATTTGGAATAATATGACCATAAGATGCCTGTGAAATTATGTAAATGCACCTTAAGACTGGGGATGCACATTTCACGAACAAGGGCCAATTGAGATCATACTCGCTCCTGGCGAGAAGTGGTTAAAAAAGTAGGCAGTGTAATTATCTTAGCATTATTATACCGCCTCCTGAAATGCATTGCTTTGGCCAAGATTCTTAGACAGCATCGTGTGTATCATTTGCAGAGAAAGAAATCTTAGAATGCAACGAGCTCAGAGAAATAATACATCCAAAATGGTGGACAAGTTGAGAGAAATGCTGGTTATAAAGTAGAACTGATAAAAATACTCTAACTAAAATTGATTTACCTTTCCTTTGGGTCGCATGTATCAGCTTTGCACGACAAGCACTATTTGTGTACCGTGTTAAGTTGCAGCCTGTTAGGATACAGTTTAGCTAGGATGCTGCCTTAAAAAGCAGCTGCCTATGCAGTGAGCAAGGGAGTACACTAGGTTTGGAACAGAGTCAATGACAGACATACACACTCTTTTACAGCATAGTGTCTTGCATGCCGTCAGCTCTGTTCGATAACATTGTTGCGTCTTTTGCACGCATCCAATAGTTTTTTGCGGGGTCCGAGTGGGATGTGGATGCTAACGAGGTCCTGCTCAGAGCACAACAGCAACGACCTCCAGGTCCATCTGCTCTCGATTGAAGATGGACAAGAAGTCACTCAGTCCCTGAGATGCCAGAAACACTTCCAAAGGAGCCGATGATGGCTGTACCTCGTCATCCTCCTCCTCCAAACCAAGGTCTCCTTCCTCCCATGGCAAATCCTACAGGACACCGCCAACATTAGAACTATCAAAGTCTCTGGACACCCACTTTTACTTAACAGGTTTGCATATTTTAGCTTACTAAGAAAAGCCAGCCTGGTCTCATCCCAAAGCGTCATATACTGGCGCTTTTGACATTTCCGTCCACATCCAACGCACATGGCACCCTTTTAACGTCTGATATGAGACGCAGATATATATGCGCCAGAAGGCGCCTCCAAGTGGTCTAACCCTAACCCTACCCCAGACCTAAACCTACCCATAACTGAACAATATTGATGCTAAAGCGGTGGTGATGGCGCAGTGGATAAGACACATGCCTTTGGTGTGAGAGATCCGGGTTCAAATCCACTGTGAGACACCAATGTGTCCCTGAGCAAGACACTTAACCCCTAGTTGCTCCAGAGGCATGTGACCTCTGACATATATAGCAATTGTAAAGTCGCTTTGGATAAAAGCGTCAGATAAATGAATAAATGTAAAGGGTGCCATGTGCGTTGGATTTAGACGAATGTCAAAAGCGTCACTATATGACGCCCTAGTGTTAGAAAAACAAAGTCAAGCAAGCAGGCATGCAACCCCATTAGCAACTTTTCTGTAGCATGATGCATAAAGGTCAACAAACGAATTTGAATGGCCTTCACATATCCCCGACCCCACCCAGAACCCCTTTTGAAGAGATTTGGGATGAGTTACTGTTGCAAAACATCCAGTGCCGGACTTGCGTCTGATTGGGAGTAAATCCCCGAAGTCATGTTCTAGCATTAAACATAAAAGTTTTCTATAAGAGTGGAAGCTGTAACCAACTCCCTATTAATGCCCTTGGCGGTGAAATTAAATGTTCAGCAAGCACCTACAGTATGAACATGGTTTTTGGAGATCTGGTTCTGGAGAGCCAATGTCCTGCAGAGTTCATCTGCATATCCCAAATCACACACAATCTTCTCGGTTAGATTTGGATAAAGATAGTGGACCTCCAAGACCAGAGCTGCCCATCCCTGATGTAGTGCAAGACAGTCAAAAGTGCAAGACAGTCAAAAGTAAAAGTCTAGCTCAGGTGGTAGAACAAGTGGCAGTCATACAGTATGAGCAAATTTTTGTTCGTACCTGTAAATTCCTCTCTTGGAGACTCAACGAGCTGCCTATGCTGACGTCATCAGAGACTGGGTGACCGTAGGGGCAATCTCCCTCGTAAGCGTACGTTCGGACTCGTCCCACTGGTTCACTCCCCACCACGCTACCCTCATCCCGTCCCATTCGAAACAGCCCATCAGACACGTAATCGCGACGGAATACCATCGTACCGAGTCCTGGCGGTTGAACAAAGAATCCCGACCGGAATCCGTACTTATTTCGGAGTATGCAGCATCATATAGACCCGGATCACTGAGTGCGTGGGAAACAGTGTCCACCTCATCATCATCTACATCTTCCCTTATGTCCTGTTCACCAGAAAACATGTTACGGATGTTGAGTCGAGGATTGGACTGCTGGCGTGGGCTCGACGTATGTACCCTGCTTCATGAACATGACGTCATTGCCCAGCTGAAGAGCCAGAGAGTCGAGCGAACACTCCTTCGACCGTCTTCGGAAATCTTGAACGTCCCATCGCCTTGCTTCTTCTTCTCAAGACGCCGCAGAATCTTGGTCCGGCCTCTAGTTGTGGACTGAAGCGTTGCCTGTAAAGAGAAGTTTCTCAAGGTAACGTTCTCTGTTATACTTCACCTTGTAGACCAGGGTTCCCCAAACCAGGGGTCCCTGCAGAGTTTAGCTCCAATCCTGATCAAACACACCTGAGCAAGCTAATCAAGGTCTTCAGGATCAGTAGAAACTCACAGGTAAGTGTATTTGATCAGGGTTGGAGCTAAACTCTGCAGGGACAGTGGCCCTTCCAGGACAGAGTTCGGGGAACCCTGCTGTACGACAAATTGCTTAGCATTGCCGGTAACACTTTATTTTACAGTGTTCTTTGTTACATGTGCATGTACTTACCATAGATAAAACAGTAAAATATGCATAAGTACATGCAACCACCCCTCAACCAAATCCTACCCTAAACCCTATAGTAAGTACAAGTAGTTGCTTAATAATACTCTGTACTTAAATATATAATTACACTGATTGACACAATGACACCTTCAAATAGTGTAACCGCCATGTCTCTAGTACTTCACTGAAAGACTATTGTTAGTGAACTAGCATGCGCTCACATCTGAAAGGCATTATGCAACTTTATTTTTTCAGATGATTTATCCAAAGCAATGTACAGTAGTTTTATATCAGGGACAATTGCACAAAGGCCAATAAAGACCTAGTACCTGGAACCCCATTGGAACACCTTTGGGACAATTTAAAAAAGCAGACAAACATGATTCAGGCTACAGTGAAAGATTGGACACCCCTGCTATTATTGCTAGCTGAAACCACCCAGAATATTAGATAAATGAAAATGTAAGGTGTGGGTATATGAACCACATAGAACACACTGGTTTTGCAAGGGGAGTGTGCTTATGACACTTTTAAATGCCAGCTCACTAGGTTTTGGAAGATAATTTATAACTTGCTTCTCCATACCGACCAAATGGTTGACTCCATTAAGCAAAGAATTTATGTTTGCGTTACTGGCTCGATGCCCCTTATACCCTTGTGTAGACACAGTACCTGTGAGTACGTCATGTTGGAGTCGAGGGTGTTGAACTGAGGGATCCTTCGGCTCAAGGTAGACTACTCGAAACTGCTGTAACTCATCGTAGTCCGACGTGTCCATCGCAGCGCTCTCTCTCAAGAAATGCTTCTCCATGCGTTTGTGATGTTTGCGCTGAAGCTTTTCACAGTTCAAAATGCGTTTCTCTGCATTACGAAAGCCACGGTCCTTCAATTTGCTCACCAGCTTGGGGTTGATGGCGATCTGTTTGCAGCAGCAATGAGAGTCCAGATATCGAACACACTCCATGTGGCCCCTAGAAGCTGCCATGTCCAGTGGCGTGTGGTAGTCATTGTCCAAACACCACACGTTGGCACCAAATGACACCAGATAGGACAGACAGTTCAGATGGCCGCTAGCTGCCGCCAGGTGAAGGGGAGTGTTTCCCCCAAATATCACATTTGTCTGGATCTCCACTGTGGACCAAATAACAAAAGCAATAGTGGATTGGTTATGTTTAATTCTATTCTGCTGTTTCTAACATAGTTTACATGGACAGAATTAGTGGTCGATGGATGTGGTTTTGTCAGTGACTGATATCGATGTCTAAAGAGCAGGGCGGCTGATGGACAATATTTAAGTAAGGGATAATGTACATCCAGCCAGTTGTTATCGATAGATTAAAAATAAATACGACCTCACATTATGTCCACATCGGTATTGCACACTGCCTCCGAAACTTTCATCATAAAGAAAATTGAATCGGGTTCAATTTCCTGCATTTTTCACATCACAGCATGCAGTTTAAATGGTGTTTGACAATTCAGAGCCACCGAATCACGAGATCGAAAAACGCATACAATAATTTCGGACTAATTTCGCAAGGGCCTTTATAATCAAGCATAGCAAGCATAAAGTGCCGAGCTTCAGTTACCCAGATGAGTTTATGTTAACAGTTTTTACCGGTTGTTCTCAGGGGATAACACACTGCTGGATGGCACGATTGACCAATAAGAATCAAGTATTCCACAGAGCCGCGGCACGTAATAAAACAATTCAATAAAGTTTCCTGGCCAAAGTTGTTACTGGCAAATGGTGATAATGATAATCTCAGAAGTGATCAAATTTTGGTTGATTAATTGGCCAATTACTAGTGTAAATATAGAGTGTGTGAATACATGTGTGTGTGCACGTGCATGTTGGTGCATGAGTGGATGCATTCATGTTCTGTTATGTGGCAAGGTGTTAATCGTAAATAAGTAACATGATGCTTTGGAGCTCCACTTACCCCCTGTAACACACATGTACACACGCCTACACACATTATGCAAACTGCCTTTGTGACTCACCTCTCGAAGTCATTAAAGACTGTGCACCATGTAATGCACAGAAAGAGATCTGCAGTATTCATTACCAACCATGCAGACTTTCTGTTTTTGCTTGTTTCATGCAGTGTTGACTATTCAGTACAAGTGCAAAACCCAGTTTATTGTAAGTCAGTGAAACATTAAGCAGTCATCTGGGTGTCAAAATTATGTAGGCCATGCTTTCCCTTAAACCAATTGAAGTCCAACATACCTTACTCAATACAGATTCAATGCAGTCTGCCCTCACTGAGGTGTTTTCTCTCTTAGTCTCAAATTCTCATGCCTGCAAGAGTTTCTGCAGGACAAATGCTCCACTCATTAGCAGAGACCAGCACAAACTATGCAAGGTTTTATGGGACCATGTGGGATCTACAGAATTGAAATGCAGAAAGCTAAAATCGTGAAAGGCTGAGATGCATAATGGTCCTGACATTCAAGTTAAAGAACTGCCAACAGCCAGGAGAACAGGAAGGTGGCAGAGGAATAGCCCTAATTCATTATCTTGACCTTTAACTGTGAACATTAACATCTTTCTCTCTGTCTGGCCATGTGTGCAAGTCCTCCCTGTAAATGTGCACGGAGGCCATGAACTCTCTTAAAATCTCAAGCATTAAAACGTCCTGCACGTTATGAGATGTGCACACACACACGCTGGAGCCCTGAGTGTACTCATCACATCCAAAAAACGCTTACAAAGTGATACTGCTCCACTTTGGGAATCATGAACTCTTAATGCTGAGCTATGACTCAAGCATGAATGTGTTTCAGTAACAGATCTGACAGAGAACACTAATTAGAGAACAGTGAGGGTGTTCACAGAGCAGAACATTTCAGCTTCCAGGTTATTAACCTTGCTCTTGAGATAAGAGCCAGGTTATTCAGATCTAATTACCTAATGACTTGGAGAAGACAATGCAATGCTACAATGCAAAAGTTCCTCCAAAAGAACAGTTCACAGAAAATTAAAAATAATGTTTTTTATGCACTTTCCCTCATGATGTGTTGGTGCAGCCTGTTCCATGTTTAAAAATCAGCATAATTTTGTGAACTATTCCTTTAAAAATATCCGCCTGCTGAACCCTGCAGATGTGCATGACAAATTACAGTAAGCCATTATCCGCAACTCCTCTGCATGCAGAGTTCATCATTTATATATAATATAGGCCTGCTTTTAAACGGTAAGACAAGACAACAGAAAAGCATAATTCAAGAGAGATGCATTATTCTCCTGGTGACCTTTATTTTAATTAGCCCAGAGCAGTAAATATGCAAATAAAACAATCCAGATATGCATCAGTGAGAGGACTAAAATGATCTCAGTGCAGATGTGATCCGATACAGGAGAACACAGAACAGCCATCCTGTTAATGAGACCGTATGAGCCAAAACATAACTAGACCTGAGAGGGCTGTGTATCATATTAATTATTTTAAAAATGTATAAACTAGGCCACCGTCTTCAAGTAGAATCAAATATATAAAGGGCTATGCAGACTAGATGCTATAATCATTTAAAGTTTTGGTTACACTTTATTTTAAAGAGACTCAAACAAGTGCTGAGTAAAATTAATTAACTACATGTTCTTAGATATAGAGTTAAGGTTGTGGGTTTGGTTTAGGGTTAGTTACTTGTACAAAAAATAATGCATAATTCACTGTTATTACCATAAGTACTTATAACGTGCAATTACGTCACTTTAAAATAAAGCGTTACTGAATTTTTTTTGTTTAATAAATGCTAAAAAACAAAACTGATCAGTAGCACATAACAGTAAACACATCTTCTCTGAAAAATATCGCATTGGCGAGGGTTTAAGGCATTAAAGTGAGTAAAGGAAAGAAATATTCTCATGCTAAGATTTTCAGACTGCAACATGCACTACAAACAGTCCAGTTCTGAAACAGTCTCAATTACAACAGTCTGATGATGAAATTTGACTATCAGCAGATATTACTAAAAAAACGCATGCTATTACTAAGTGCATGAATAGTTATATACATTCTCCATAAATAATTGACGCATCACTGACCCTCGTGCCACCAGCAGTCTGAGCGCGTCCAGGTTGCCGTGGTGCGCGGCCCATAGCGTCGGCGTCATCCCATCCTCATCCGGCGCGTTCAGGTCTTTGCGCGTCGCGTCTCTCAGCAGGTGCAGGTGCCCGTCTCGAGCCGCCCGGTGGTATTTATCGTTCATGGCGGCGAATGAACCTCTACCCCGGCTCACGGACGGTCATCTGTCGTCTGTGTGTGTTGACGAGATTTCACGTGCGCTTCAGGCGTTTCCAATCGAGCAACTGCATTTACGCTCGAGCGGTTGCTATGGGAGACCTCCGGAAAGGCCACGCCCACTTCCTCTAAGCGCACACCTGAGAGATAGAAGTCACACCTGCGGTGACACATTCCTGAAGATCACACTGTTAAACGCACATTAGGAGAATTATCCATATTGATGCACGATTTGATACGAATGCCAATTATATTTAGATGAAATCAAACACGAGTAATAAGGACACTTTGAAATGTTAGAAATAGCTACTTTGTCACTTTTATATTATTTAAATAAATATGACATTTTATAAAATCTTTTCACCTGGATTTTACTGTAAGCTATTAAGTTTAACTTGCTTTGCCTCTGAAATGATCGAAGAACTTGTCAGATAGAGACACTTTTTAAAGTCCAATCGATTTCTGATGGATTTAATTAATCTTTTTTCCCATTAAATATCTCGTATCACTCAGAGAGATATACAATTGCACATTAGATTATATAATATTCTGTTCCATACTAATTTGAACGGGTTTCTGACATATATTCGAATTTGCAAAAATAAACAGGAACAAATGGCAGTAAAGAAATCTTTTTATAGTATTTGTACATATGCAGCATTCAGGTTTCCCAACATTAATTGTTTTGCTTCAGTTTATATACAGAGTTCATTTACACACAGAACACTATTACAGTAAAAAAAAAAAATCCCAATATAAACACACACTCCTCTCACACGCTCACAAGGTCAGGGATCTGAGGGTCGTGTGTCCGCTCTCATGGATCAGACTACGGCGGAAATTGAAACGGTGTCAAAAATAATCAGCAGCATCAGTTCATTCATTCATTCATCCTATATACTGTACAACACAATAAACTAAATCTTAGACTGCATTCGAATTCAATTCTGGAGAGATAATGTGAAGTTAAATTCTGTGAGTGTTTAGTTTGGTCAGATTCTTTGATTTGATTAAATTCTCTGGATCTCAAACAGCTTGACATCAGTGTCGTACCAAACAGGAGGGTCCACGTTACTAAAACAAGAAAAAAAAAGACTTTTATTATGTTTTATGATGTTAGCCACATGTGAATATTTTCAAAACATCACAAAAAGTTAGGGCAAAAAGATTAATTGCAAAATAAAAGTTTGTGTTTACATATGTGTGTGTACTGTGTATAATTATTTTGTATATATAAATACACACACATGCATGTATGTATTTCAGAAATATTTGCATGTATATATATTTCTATTATACATATATAAATATACTTCTTACATATATCCATGCATGTGTGTATTTATACATACAAAATAATTATACACAGTACACACATATTATGTAAACAATATATATATATATATATATATATATATATATATATATATATATATACTAGATTATATTAAATGAAATTGACTTTGTATTCATGCTTATTGATTTCGGTGTGTGTCCTGTAGAGGGAGACGGAGGCACTCACTCGTGAAGTAAATGATGCCCCACATGTAGGTGCGGAACCACAGAGCCGTGCCCTCGTTGGCCTGGTATTTGCGGATGAGGATGGGATGAGGAACCGCAGCAAACCCACCAGAGTCCCGTGCTGGAGGAACTGGAGGATCTCAGACATCATCCGTCAAACCTCTGCGGGAACAACAAGAGTCTCAGTCAAGACAGCCCTGCGGATCACGTGTTGCTGAAGGCCAAAACCCAGAGATAAGTTAATATTTCAGCACTTCTGCTGCCATCGTCCTGAATCAATGGGTTTTGGTTAAATGCCACTATAATGAGATCACATCTGAGAACATCTGTTCTTTAACCCTGGCTATAGGACTGTGAAACATTAAAACACATGATGTAAATTGAGGCAATATATCAGATTCTGCACTGATTTCTATAAAATGTATTAAATATATGATGATTTTTTGGAACATCATGCTGGAGATCATGATGATTTGTGTATATGTATATATATATATATATATATATATATATATATATATATATATATATATTAGGGCTGTGCAAAAGTTAATTGCGATTAATCGCATCCAAAATAAAAGTCTGTGCTCTACATAATATATTTGTGTGTGCTGTATATAATTACTTTGTATATATAAATACCTATGCATGTATATATTTAAGAATTATTTGCACTTAAATTCTGTATATACATATAAATACATAATTATATTATATAAATATAAATATTTGAAGAGTTCAGATGCAAAAGCCTCTAAGTGCCATTTGAAATTTTCTTCTAAAATGATCATTTTATCAAGCTTGTATATTTAAGTTCAGTAATTTCACTTAAATGGCAATGAAGATTACCTATTAATTGTCATTTAGGTGAAATTACTGAACTTAAATATACAAGCTTGATAAAATGATCATTTTAGAAGAAAATTTCAAATGGCATTTAGAGGCTTTTGCATCTGAACTCTTCGTTTTATATATGGATAACACATTTTCTTAAATATATACATGCATGTGTGTGTATTTATTTATATACAAAATAATTATATACAGCACACACAAATATATTATGTAAACACAGACTTTTATTTTGGATGCGATTAATCGCAATAAATTTTTGCACAGCCCTAATATATATGTGTTATATATATATGTATATAAAAATGTGTGTTTGTGTGAGTATGTGTGCATGTGTATGTGTGAGACTATGTGTGGCGTGTGAGATGTGTGTCACACCTGTCTATGCAGATTTTCTCCACCTGAGGCACCAGCACCTGCAGGAGTCTCATTATAGTCTGCAGAGGAAGTTTACTCTTCCAGGAGAGGACCTGACAGAGAGCAGGAACAGATAAACACACTGTTTTGAAGAGGAATATGCATAGCTATCCTTTCTGAAAATGTTCACAAATACAGTAGTGTACACGAGGTCCTCACAAGCATTGGTCTACAGCTGAGGCTTCATGACTCACCCAGTCCGGAGCAGGAGTCCAGTCTGAAGACGACACGCTTTGTCAGACTTTCCAGATCACCATCCTCACTTAACGAATTCTAAATTAACAAAAAAGAACAGATTTTATTGATATGAACAGAACAAATAAACATATTAATTGGCAGGTCATCGAGTGATGCTGTACCTTGTCATCTTCACCTGAAGTCGCTTCAGCGTCTCGGACTCGTGTCTCAGAGCTGAGCTCTGATTGGCTGAGAGGCGAGTCACTGTTCTGCGGTAACAGCGTAGATCCGTCCTCAGAAACCTGCGACGCTTCTGTTAGTTTGTTCGATGCCTGCAACATAACGAACCAATTATATTTTTTACGCCATCTCATCAGCAAGGATATCTTCAGCTAGTCATAAAAGTAACAAAACTTGACTAACTAAAATACATTCAGGTGAACATCTCTCTGAAAACAAGTATATCGATTTACTTTTGAAAACAATGAAGTGCAGTAAAATGTGTTTAACAGTCACTCGAGTTTGACAAGGAAGATGGTGATTCACTTTTCAATAAACAGGAATATGAATAAATATGAATCTTGAATGACCAGAACAACAGCTAGTAGAAACAACATGGTCATACCCATAGATAACCATAATAAAGGCTAGATGTCTCATCCGCTGCTGGCCAATGGATGTCGAGCGTCCGCACTGGCGGCCATCTTGCCACAGTCAGCTCGCTCACTCGTAACAATGTGTTTTAATGGTTCATGTACTTTTTAAATAACCATAACTTGCTAATTTTTCAACCGATTTTCAAACGGTTTGTTTTTTTATAAACGTCAGAGATGTAGTTATGACATAATTATGCATAATTATGAATAATAAGTGTATAAATAAATAATCATCCAGAATTATAGTCACGTTAATTACGTTTGTAAGAAACCAAACCGTTTGTAAATCCGTCAAGATTTTAATGAGATAAGAGTATGTGTTCGTGCTGATCACTCGTCTTGCATCAGGAACCAGAGTCCACCAGAAAGCTTGCCTGTGACAAGATGGCCGCCGGTGAGGACGATAGAGACTCTGCTATAAGACATCTAGCCTTTATTATGTATATCTATGGTCAAAAAAATTATATTTGGTCTATATTAACTAAAAAAAAAAAACGTATTTTCATGGCATTCATCCCAGTCCATCTGCCACTTATTATTATTATAAGAAGTTCATTACTGTGATAAGACTTTTGCCCATGCATTTCAGAAATGACAAAATTTAAGATGGTGTGAGACAAGATTGGATAACCGGATTAACCTGGTGGACCAATCACAAGAGTGTTTTGATGAGCATCATGGGATTTATTCAGTAAATGTGTTTCCATCATAGTTTACTGTATATACACGTACTTGTTACCTGCAAGATTGTATGTCCAGTTTGCATCCATCATATTTTTTATTCAATGATTCCTACATGTATCTCTAACCCCTTAAGTGTCACCCCCTTTCCGAATATAGAGGAAAATAGCGCATTTCAGAAACTTAAATGGTTGTAGTACAGAAATGCTTGGATGCTGCAGACGGCGGGTCATTCGTTAGAATTTTGAAAGAAGACATTTGTAGAAGTGAAAATAAATTGAGAATGTGAACACAAAAAAAGTATATAGAAGTTTGAGTTTTATGAAAATGTACAATATAAAAAATTAATTATTCATATTTTATATAAAATATATATTTTCAAAACCTAGGCAACTCTAAAACTGCAAAAAAATCAAAGCCAAAAATCTGAATAAGATGTGTTTCAAATTTTAGGTTGATATTCTCAAAAAATGAGCTTTCAGTGAGATTTTGTTTGGGCGCAGTACCAAACCTTTTCACTAATAACAACCAGACCGTCGTGACGTTTCCTACACTAAGTTTTAAATACATATATTTTTGACAATACCGCACGGATTACCCCCAGAAGGCCTTCGTTTATCACCCTGGAGCCGGATGGATGACTTTTGTGAAGGATTTATGCACATTTTTGGGACTTGAAGGAGCTGGACCCCATTTCTTCACATTATATCCACTGAAGGGTCAAAGACATTTTCTAAAATAACTGAAAATGTGTTCGTCTGAAACAAGATTGACATATGCATCTTCGAACGGCTTGAGGGTGAGTAATGCATGGTTCAAATATCATTTTTGGCCGAAACTCATCCCTTTAAAAACATGGATGGAAACAACAACTTAACAGTCAGGGGTGGAAAGACCACAGCTGATCTATTTGTAAACTACAGGTATGTGTGTTGTAGCCGGTTTGGGTGTTTGGACACAACCAGGGGTTTGACATCCTGAGTCTATATACCGATGGTTAATGGTGCAACTGTGTGTATACATAAAGAGAAAGTGTGTTTCATACATGGCATGGCCTTCAAGCTTGCGTTCAGAGTGGCCGTTCGAACCGGTGTGGTTTCATACGGCTTCTCACTGCAGGTGGCGCTGTAGGGGTTGTTGGTCTCCATGAAGACGGCATTATGGGTGCTGTTGCTCCTGCTTTTCCTCCGCAGAGCTTTCTGGATTGAGCTGGCGTCCGTAGGCAGGTTAGCCAGCTGGTGGAAGAGGTTACGCTTGCGCATGATGCCGCACACCAGGTTAAAGTTACCTGATCATACAGACGAATACAAATGCATGATGTACATCAAAATCATCAAACTTTAGAACACATTCTCCTTAAATATGTCACTCTGTTCACCCATTTTGCAACATTAAAGAAGCGATCTATGAAAATCTGTGAAATTTATTGACACTGTAAAGTATGGCACTATTGTCTTTACAGTAGAAATTAAATTTGACTCATTTTCTTTTGTTTTCCTGTTTATTACTGTAACGATGCTTTGAAACAGTATTGTATAAAACACTGTAGAAATAAAAGGTGACGACTTTTAATGTGCAAGACTTCTAATTTAGAAGAAAAGTGCAGTAAATGATAAAACTATTTTGCAATATGAAGAAACAAAACAGATGGTTTTGCATCTGCTGAACATTACTTTTTTTTAAGGATTTTGTGCTGTAGAAAGCATGCTATATGCTAAAATGATTTGCATTCAATAATTAAACTTTAGTCACTTCCGCTTTTTTAATGTTTAAATGCAGAACTGTGCAGACTGTATGCAGCTTCAAACTCTCACCATCGAACTGGTACTGAATGACGTTGTTAAAAACTTCTAGCAAGAAGAAAACCAGGTGGTGGTTAGCAGGAGAGAAGAACAGGAACCAGGGGTTGGAGAACACCTCCAGCAGGTGTAGTAGTTTATTGGCCGCTGACCATCGACAGGCTCTTCAGGTAAGGAGACACTGAAACGACAACAGCAACGACCCATCAGGAAAATAAAACACTCTCAAAACATGCTCTTTTCTCTGAGCAAACACACTTACCGTTGACTATAACAGTGAGAAGACAATCATACAGGGGCTGCAATCGCTGATGGCCACTGGTGATGATCTTATGGAAAACCTGTCGAACAAAGGAAGAATTATTTTATATTTCAATCACATTAGTGTATCGTCATCAAGGATGCAATTCATAGAAATAATCATGATGCACTAAGTTTTAAAATGCATGTTCAAATGAGATTTGAGAGCTAAAGTTAAAGGGATAGTTCACCCAAAAATGAAAATTTCATCATCATTTAATCACCCTCAAGTTGTTCCAAACCTCTATGTGTTTATTTGTTCTGCTGTACAGGAAGGAAGATAGTTTTAATCAAACAGATCTCAATCCCCATTGACTACAATAGTACAAAAATATCCTTATGTTATGATGCTTTTATTGTATTTATGGCTTTTAAACCGTATTGGCAGATGCATGTATGTGTTTATCTCACCACTATCAGCAGGTCGGCGTGAGTCCCAGCGAACACTGAAATATCCATTTGGCACGCGCACACAGTACGGCTTATTCAGACGCACCTCGAAGTTCCTCTCTCCGCTCAACAGCAACAAGATGAACACGCCAGATATGCACCAGACCCACACGTGCTGCGAACACATGCATGTGCACACACTCTACACATCTACACTTTATAAAATAAGACCCCACTTAAAAATGGGTAATACATTTTTTCAGTTCATCATATTATTTAACAAAGTGTCTCTCAATGTACAGTAGAAGGGTAACATCGTGTAGACACCGGACACATCAGATACTCACACTGATTGGCACGTAGCGTCATTCAGATAGAACAGAATTGGCACCAGAATATCCAGCACATCACTGCTCTTCAACACGTAGAACAGGAACTTCTGAAACACAGATGAAGAAACGTCAAGGTCAACACTGTGCAGGAACATACATAGAGGAAGCACAGAGCTGAAAATGATTTAACACACAATTAAATGTAAAATAACTTTTAAAGAAAAAACATCCGAAGAACAGAGCAAGCCATGCCGTGTCAGAAGTCTTGAATTTTTTAATACCAATTTGTACCATTGGACACATGCCTTTGGTGTGAGAGACCTGCGTTCGAATCCACTGTGAAACACCAATGTGTCCCTGAGCACTAAAAGGAGTAGTTCACTTTAAAAAAACTTTTGCTGATAATTTACTCGCCCCCATGTCATCCAAGATGTCCACATCTTTCTTTCTTCAGTCGAAAAGAAATTATGGTTTTTGACTGAAAACATTCCAGCATTTTCTCCATATAATGGATTTCAATGGGGACCAAACGGTTCAAGGTCCAAATGAGAGTTTCAGTGCAGCTTCAAAGGGCTTTAACGATTCCAGGTGATGAATAAGGGTCTTATCAAGAGAAACGAGCGCTCATTTAAAAATAAATAGCAAAGTTTAAGTTTTATAAGCTCAAATATTTGTCTTGCTCTGTTCTGTGATGCATGTTCGTGCACTCTCCTGTTCGAACTCGTTCATCAAAATGAATGAATCTTTTTGAGTCATTTTGTTCATTTCGTTTGTTGAATCAACCAAATGACTCAAAAAAAGATTTGTTCATTTTGATGACGGTGTTCGAACAGGAGAGTCGAGCAAGGCGAGCATTTGTGCTTATAAAACTTAAAACTTTTTTATTTATTTTTGAATTGACCGCTCGTTTCGCTTGATAAGACCCTTATTCATCGTCTGGTGTCGTTTAAAGCCCTTTTGAAGCTGCACTGAAACTCTCATTTGGACCTTGAACCATTTGGACCCCATTGAAGTCCATTATATGGAGAAAAATCATGGAATGTTTTCATTAAAAACCTTCATTTCTTTTCGACTAGAAGAAAAGACATGGACATCTTGGATGACATGGGGCGAGAATTATCAAGAGTTCAAAAGCGAACTATTCCTTTAACCCCTGAGTTGCTCCAGAGGCATGCGACCTCTGACATATATAGCAATTGTAAGTTGCTTTGGATAAAAGTGTCAGCTAAATGAATAAATGTAAATGTAGTTGGCACCTTGTTGAGGTCACAGAGTTTCCAGAAAAGCACGAGCAGCTCCTGATCAAACTGGATCTTCTTGCAGGAATGGGGCAGGTACGTCTGCATCAGGGGGTTGTTGAGCAGCCGGCCGACTCTCGCAAGATGAAATGAAAATCCTACAGGCAAAAAAAGATATAGTATTGAAGCATTATTATTATTATAAAGGTAATGTGTGAGAATACTGATCATTTGTAAGGTAGGATTGTGAAGTGTTTACACGTCTCACCTCTTCTCTATGAATTCGAGACAGGTAGTTTACGAACAGGTTTTCACCTCTTGTTGCCTGAAACATTATCAAGTTAAATCTGATCCTCAATCAGAGCATTTGGAATACTCAACTATCATAATACCAAACACATGCTGTCTTTCAAAACCCATCAGGCCGCTTAGACAGCATTCTTGAGAATCACAGACATGCTTTGTTCAGGCTCAAATGCCATGAAAATTACACCGTCTTACCAGTACCACGGGAATATGTTCACATTGGATGTAGGATACCGACAATAACTGTTTTATGCAGCACTGAATTTTTTTAATAGATATTTGTATTTACTGAAGTATGCATGTTTGTGCTTACAGTTTACTGCATGTTTTAATTCATCGAGTCATCGATTATATAAATTTAATAGTAAATTTCAACTGCTTGATTACTTTTATTGTCACGAAAAGGACTAATATTATCACCCAATTCATATCTGTTAAATGCAACTAAGGCATGAAGATCTCACAAACATTGACATCATGATTTTCAGTATAGTTGCTTTGAAACAATGTGCATTGTGAAAAACACTATACAAATACATTTGATTTGATATGACATGTAGGCCTGTCACAATTATTGATTAATAATTTGATTGTGGTTATTCGATCGAATCACAATTATTTGAGATAACTACAATAATTATGCAGTTTAAATTTCAATCACATTTTGCCAAAGAATATCACAAGAAATCACTGTTGTAAAATACATAAAGATAGTCAAAGGTCTTCCTTCATTCGAAATTAAGGTTTGTGGGTTTAATAATCCGACTGCATTCAGTAAATTGTAATTTATTATAATTAATTGTTAATTTTCAGAGCTTTAAATTACTGGAGGCGTATTGCATTCACTTGAAGAAAAAAAATCTACTCTGTTTTTCTGAATTAACGAGTTAATTTTTCATGAGAAAAAATTTTTTGGTCTGTTTTTCTGAATTAACAGTTAATTTTTCATGAGAAAATTTTTTTTGCTATGTTTTTCTGAATTAATGAGTTAATTTTTCATGAGAAAAAATTTTTGCTCTGTTTTTCTGAATTAAGTTTAATTTTTTCATGAGAAATTTTTTTTTGCTCTGTTTTTCTGAATTAATGAGTTAATTTTTCATGGAAATTTTTTTGCTCTGTTTTTCTGAATGAAAACTTTTCTTATGAAAAATTAAGTCGTCAATTCAGAAAAACAGAGTAAAAAAATATTCTCATGAAAAATTAAGTTGTTAATTCAGAAAAACAGAGCAAAAACTTTTTCTCATGAAAAATTAAGTCTGTTAATTCAGAAAAACAGAGCAAAAACTTTTTTCTCATGAAAAATTAAGTCAGTTAATTCAGAAAAAACAGAGCAAAAACTTTTTTCCATGAAAAACGATCTTGAAATTCTGAGATAATTCAAGTCGTAATTCAGAAAAACAGAGCAAAAACTTTTTTCCATGAAAAACAATCTTGAAATTCTGAGATAATTAAGTCGTTAATTCAGAAAAACAGAGCAAAAACTTTTTTCCATGAAAAACGATCTTGAAATTCTGAGATAATTAAGTCGTTAATTCAGAAAAACAGAGTAGATTTTTTTTCTTCAAGTGAATGCAATGATCGCCACCGTATTAAATGGTCTATTTTGTTAATTTTTTTTTACAATTTATTATCGAATTTCCAAGTAAAAATGTTTAATGAGACTCGAACAAAATCGAATAAAATCATAAATCGCAATTATTTGTATGACAATTACTCGTCAGCATGAAATTCATGATCGTTAGAGGGCTAATGGTACACTGACGCATTGATTTTACTAATGTAGAAGGTCATTATCCACACATACTATAGACAACAAACATTGATATTTCATCCATCACACATCCTAGCATGCTGTTCTGAACACAGCCACAGCACTCGTGTGTGTCGCTACCTTGCATCCTTCAGCCGTTGTGTTCTTGTTACAATCGGCAGAGCCGGTGTCAGCGTTCAGGCTGGCGTTTGTGTTGGTGCCATCCACAAGCTCTTGGTCCAATGAGACGATCAGAGTCTGCAGGGCCAGCTCAGCTAGCGCCCCCGCTGGTCAGAGAACATCAGGTGATTGTACGGGCACACCGTACCCGACAGGATCATACGCACACACCACGTTAAGAAGAGAGGTGAAGAGCGGCAGCGCGTGTCTGAGACAGAGAGAGCACACTTTAATCGTGATGTAGGACAACCAGTGAGAATAGATGAGCACGGATGTGGTTACCGGTTCTCTCGAGAGCAAAAGAACGAGACCCATGGGTTGAGCACGTGCGTGTCAGATGGAGACTGATACATTTCTTCTGAGAAACAGGTCAATAAAAGCTTCAATAACTCTGCCCTGAGAGAGAGAGGGAGAGGTAATTTAATGAATACAATAAAATAATAAATAAAAAGTTTTTGTTATTTTGAAACGTCTCTATTCATCAAATAATCCAGAATAAAAAAAATGCATCACTGTTTACACAAAAATATAAAGCAGCACAAATGTTTTCAGCATTGATAATAAACATCAGATCATCATATTAGAAGTGATTTCTGTAAGGATCATGTGACACTGAAGACTGGAGTAATGATGCTTTAATCACAGGAATACATTACTGCTTAAAATTGTAGTAATAGTTCACAATATTAATGTTTTTACTGTATTTTTATAGACTTGATGGGCAGAATGAAGCGGTGGGATCTTCTGACCTGTTGGAGTCATACCGTGTGATTCAGAGGCGGAGTCTGAGCAAAGCCAACGCCAGCTTCCCAGATCAACTCACAGCTGTCTATAGACTGGATATCAGCACCATCCTACACACACACACACACACACATTATATACACATTTGAAGAGTTCAGATGTAAAAGCCTCTAAATGCCATTTGAAATTTTCTTCTAAAATGACCATTTTTATCAAGCTTGTATATTTAAGTTCAGTAATTTCACTTAAATGACAATTAATAGGTAATCTTCATTGCCATTTAAGTGAAATTACTGAACTTAAATATAGCAAGCTTTGATAAAAATGGTCATTTCAGAAGAAATTTCAAATGGCACTTAGAGGCTTTTGCATCTGACACTCTTCATTTATAAACATATACATAATAGAGACGAGCCTGTGAGGTTATACATCTGGAACAAATAGGTGTAGGATTTACTCTGAAACACAGAGCACATCTGAGGTAATCTAATTATTGGGTTTGACAAAAGTCCAATACCATTGATGTAATTATGAGATATTTGCTATCATCTAATAAACTACACATCAAAAAGCAGACCTACTGTTGTCTGGCATAAAAAGTTAATTCAAATCAATATAAATAATATATTATAAAATATATATTAAATGCTAAAATAGTAAATATGACTACATTTTGTAAAAACAAGTACTAAATATTATTTTTTTTAATTTACAAATCGTGATATTAGAGAACTGTGAAAATGTGAACGAATTACTAACTTAAAGGAATAGTTCACTTTTGAAAAAAACTTTTGCTGATGATTTACTTGCCCCCATGTCATCCAAGATGTCCATGTCTTTCTTTCTTCATTCGAAAAGAAATTAAGGTTTTTGATGAAAACATTCCAGGATTTTCTCCATATAATGGACTTCAACAAACAAAACGAACAAACTGACTCGGAAAAAGATTTGTTCATTTTGTTAAACAAGTTCGAACAAGAGAGTCACGAACGCTCATCACAGAACAGAGCAAGGCGAGCATTTGAGCTTATAAAACGTAATTTTTATTTATTTATTAAATGAGCGATCGTTTCGCTTGATAAGACCCTTATTCATTGATCGTATGTAATTGTTTAAAGCCCTTTGAAGCTGCACTAAAACTGTCTTTTGGACCATGAACCGTTGAACCGTAATTTACTGGGAGTAAATTATCACACAGAAAACAAACATGCTGATAAAATCTTTACACTGAATACAGTCTAAGTTGCTTTGGATAAAAGCAAATCTGCCAAACGGATCAAATGTAAATGTCAACACATTTTCTGCAGATTTCATTAGTGTTGTCTGTGCCATTTTAGAGACTGCCTTGCCATTCTTATTTAAAAGAAGTGGCTTCCGGTATTATTATTAAAACATAAACTGCAGCCGCCCACTTTTACATCATGCATCTGAGTGTCTCTTTCTGTCTTAGCAGGAGGTCCTTGGCCAGAATAAGTAATAATGGAGATGGTTTTACCGCAGTGGTCCTGCAGTGGCTCTCCACAGTGAAGTCTGGACAGAAGAGCAGGTCAGATACAGCGGTGAGGAGAGACTTGACCAACGGCCGGGTGGACTCGTCATCGTCTTCATCCTGCGCCAGCAAAAATCTGTCAGTCTACAACTCATGCTTTTACTCACAAACGCAAATTCATTCATGTTTTTTGGGGTTTTTTCCACACGAGCTTGCCTGACCAGTGCTTTCAGGAGCTATTGGCTTTCTGAAGAGTTTCATACACACAATCACATCCTCAATACACTCATTCTGCTTCCTTCATCTCTTTAATCACATGATATTTAATACACCGTCGTTCTTTGAGACAGTCACAATCAGAGCAGTGTTCATGCTGGTAACAGGAGACCATTAAAATGCACTGGGGAACAAACTCTCTCTCACACACACACACACACACACAGCTCATGCAAGGCAAAGGTTTTTAGAGCTTCTTGCTTGCACAGCTCGTGCACCACTCTGGGAGGGTGTGCATAATGAAACATTTGGAGAATTTTATTAAGCACACTGAAAGCAACGATGAGAAATCCCTCAGTGAAATACTCACAACACACTTGCCCACTTTGGGCACGGTGGACCCAGAAGAAACCACGCCAGTCCGGATCCTCAAAGATGTACGGCAGAATCCGAGTCAACAGACGAGTGCAGCTCAGTACGGTCTGTCTGTTCTCTCACACACACAGCCCGAGTCTGCGTTCAACACGAGCCTTTCCACTGCCTGCAACACACACACATTGCAGCTAAAATAATGATGACTTCTTAAATTAATTGGAATTTAGAACTCATGACTGCTCAAAAATACCTACATATTAAAAAAACATCATTAATATTATTCTGAAATATATTTTCATATTTATTTTACTTGCATAAACCAAGTTTGAGATGAAAACAACTTTTCATGCCATAGTGGTTCATTAATATGCATGCATAGTCATGTTTATCAACAAAATCCCTAAAGTGTGAGATATGGGAAAGACAAAAAAGATAAGAGTGATGCGTAACATTATGTGTTAAATGTTTTAAAATGGACCCAAATGCGACAAAACTAAAGCAGTATGTCCAAATTCCCAGAACTCATTAAAAAAGTAGACTAAAAGTACTCTTTAAGTACTTTTACTCTTTAATATCACATGAGGTCATGGATGAGGATTTGTGAATGGCAGTGAAGTGACGCAACTGATGTTTGTAGTTACATGATAATCGCAGCATGGCGAATGTAGTGCATCCGAATTATATTCATACCACACACATGCATATATAGAACACTCTTTTTTTAGTGGTTGTTAAGTAATCACTTAATAAAATTTACCTTGAAACAGAGGGTTGCCAGATTGGACGGTGACTCCTCTCTCACAGCACGGATCTCAGCGGCAGGGACCAGAGCAAAAATATCCTGCGCTGTCAAGTTGACGTCAGTCCAGAACTGGTCCCAGAACACATCATCAGAGGCCTCAACTGGCTGAAAAAAAATAAAAAATAAAAAAACACACACGGGGAAATTTCCATAAGTTAAAATTAATAAAAGCTCAACAATTCAATAAAACTTGAGATGGGATTTAATGACACTGTCTGTGGACAATATACATTTTTCCCATAATAATAGTAAATCTTGCCCTTTAATTCTTATTAAAATTATAAAAAAGCAAAAGCAAATTAAATGCAAGGCATGTTATTGGCCCTGAATTCTTCATTTCTTTATTCAAAATATATTTTTTCTTTGTTTATAAAATATAATCTAATAATACTTTTCTCACAGTCTTTGTTACAGGACAATGTGGATTATTATTTTAAATCCTTTACAAACAAGGCGTTTTTTAAAACTGGGGAAATGTAAACAAAGCATCTCAGCTTAACCCTAAATGACCATGACCTGTAAAAACTCACTATTAATCGAGAACAGCAGAGGTTGTCAATGGAAGTTAATGTAACTTAATAAAAACACAAACAGCATGAATGCACACAGCTGTCAAATCTATATACACTTTCTAATTCTCTCGTTTCGGTTCTGTAATTTCGTATCATTTGGAATAAATTTATAGAATTAGGATTTAAAAACCTAACATTCAATATTAAACGAAAGCTTACATTTTCAAACGGTTTATACAGTTTAACAATATGAGCAATATCAAGCGATAGTATTCCATCTGTTACACTTCATCAGCGTTTTAACTCTACACAGACATTTAACGTTATAAAAGTCACATAAGTCAAATAAAAAGTAAACCTGACCTGTGTTTTGGTAGTAAGTTGAATCACCGCTTTTCTGAAGTGTAGTTTGGAGTCTGAATTCCCCATCTCACTCTGATCTGTCCACCGCGCACCTGTGGCGCAGCTCAACACGACGCCAAATTACCAATCCTACTACAGCAAAGGTTTAACTCATGAATATTAATTACGCCATGGGGACGTTGACGTTCGCATCCAATCACAGAATGTATTCATATTTGAGCGCCAGGTAGGATTCGTTGATTCGCCAGCTGCTTGGCGCCCATTTTAACCTTTATCCAATCAATCTGATCATCTGAGGAATTTACCGCCACGTCATGAATATACATCAGGCCCTTTTAACGTTTTACAGTCTATGCTTTTAACCCATAGTAGGACGAGTAGGATCGTTTGTTGCTGACCAGGATGCAAGCATGGTTGGTTTCCGGGTGTGTAATGTACATATTTGCTCAAAGATTACTCTTTAAAAGTCGTGTGGTTTGTGTGAGTTCATTTTAAGTTGTTACTTTAGAGGCGTAGGCTATAATATTGAATTCAATTGACGGTATGTTCAGAAAGATAAACGTCATCCAATGTTGATCCTCTAGTCTGCACTGTGGCATTAGAAACGTTAGCTTTTAAAACAAATACATACTGTAAACACACAAGGAATATACTGTATTATCGCTCCCAATGTAAGTATATGTTTTTCTGGAAGGTGTTTAGCTTGAAATGCCACCTGTTGTATTTGTGGACATTTCCTGCATCATTTGCTACAAATATATCATAGACATATCTTGTATATGAAATACTATCAGCATATACTAGATAGAAATGCTCTATTTTTAAAAGAATCCTTAGATGTAAAAGTAATAGTTTTTCAACTGATCTGAGGTCATAAAAGCGGCAATGAGGGCCGAGCGGGACACACAACCCCTCCTAAGCTTACCCTAATGCGGGGTTAGTTGTTACACACTTATTTTAAATACTTCCACACATCCTAGCATGACAACCTATTTACCAGGAAAAAAAAACATAACAAAAGTAAAGTTTTTACGTATGTTTTTTTTTTTCATTTTTTTTACAAAAAATAATTTTTTTGTGCGTAAATTTAAAATTATTTCAAATCTGATATTTAACATTTAAGATGGTTCTTTAATGCTGATCTAACCAGTAGAAGACACTTGATGGGGTTAAATCTCAGTTGCGCAGATGGTCCGAGTTGTGCGTTACAATGATCTCCTCTAGAACTATGATGAAAAATGTGAATAAAGACAGAGTCAATGTTCAGAGGTTATTAATGTTTGGACTGGTGTATAGGTGCGATTTGCCGTGTTTGTTGTCAAACTCATTTTTTTTATTTGATTGTTAGGCCTATATGAAAAACTTAATAATTTAAAATATTTTAATTTGTCTTGTACATTTTTTATTAGATCAGATAACATTTTAAGCTGTCATATGGTCATGTTACAATGTACCCACATATGGGGCATGTTGTCACATTAATTTCCAATCTTTCAGGGGTATATCAAGAAATAAAGTGTGCACTGTGTTAATAAAACAAAACCACATAATTGTATTAGATGTGTGAAATTATTGTGGGAAAAAAAATAAATATTCTGAACACAAAGTATAGGTTTACAAAAACGGAGAAAGTCAAGAAGTGTAAGGTTTTGCCCTACAGGAATCAGCATCAGCATCCTCTATATTGATTCTTTGAGCCAGTTTGCGCTCTATGAAGATTTTTGCCAGTCTTGTTTCACTGTACTGCGAAGGTAGTATTTTTTATTAATTTCAACTTTGAGAAACTGCGTTCTCCTGAAGCGATATCGTTTCGACGAGTATATCCTGTCCCTGATCGGTGATTAACGGACCAGCTGTTCATTATGTGATACAATAAATGAACGGATCACCCAAATGAAAGTAAGACCCGGAAGGTAAAGCGATTATTTATGTTTGCATTATGATTTCTTAATTCAGAATATAATCAACATTGCGTAGGTGGATGTGATCGGGGAATTTGTCTGTTAAAATAATAACATTTAAAGCCAAGCCACTTACGAAATGACTCGAATGACTCAAGAGAGTCAGTAAAATGATCCGAACTTCCCCTCACCCAGTCATATGACTCGTGAGAGCAGTGGCTCACACTCACCGGCGCTGCGGGGCGGCGGCAGCTCAGTAAATCATATAAATAACCTATTTTGTGAATCGTTCATTCCCGGTTGGCTCACATTTTGCCGCCCTTACAAAAGTGCCGCTCTAGGCAACTGCCTAGATCGCCTATACGGACGCGCCGGCCCTGCTTGTTTGTTTTGGTCTCATCATCTCTCGATAACAGATTATGACCCATGCAATAACTACAACACACTTGACAACTACTGGAGAAGCATATTCAATTACTTGTCTAGTTATGGATACATATCCGATCATGTGATACTCGTGTAGAATGGGACGGCTGGTATCGACTCTTCATTAATGGATCAAGTGCTCATGATGCCTGAGTGGTGTTTTAACTACATGTTATGTGGAGGGAGTGTGGCGACCACAAATCCACTTCTTTCCAAGTCAAAGCTTGTCCTGGAGATTAATATGTACTTACATTTACGAGGCATTAAATCATGTTTAATTTGACTTCTCTGTGCATGCTCTTTGAGGTGGTGACCATAGACCTCCATTATATGACTGACAGACAAGAACGGTTTGACCTAAAAATAATTTTAATTTTAAATACTGTGGAAACAAAGACACCTACATCTTGTATGACCTTGAGGTAAGCTAAAACATATCAAAAATTAATTTCAATTTTATTTTATTTTTTATATCAGGTAGGCATTGAGGTCAATGCATGACCGAATTAAACGTTGTGGCGTTAACTAAACCTTTAAGCTTAAAAACAAATCTATACAAAATAAGAAGCATGGCTATATAGCTATTCTCTTAAAACAGAATTTCACACACATGTTTAGAATTATTTTTTATTTCTATTTCATCAGTGTTGTGCACAAGACTCTTCCCGCTGGTGAAGGCAGATATCAGGTCCGGATGATCCCATATGAGGATGATGAGTTTACCCGGCCCTTCACTGGTCGAGTGGATGCAGAGCTCAACCAGGAGATGCATGTGGAAGTTCGTGTTGAGGGGGTCGACAGCCGCCAGTTCGCCCTGGTGATGGACACGTGTTGGGCTACACCTGTGAATGATCCCGATTACAGCCTCCGCTGGGATCTCATCCTTTCAGAGTAAAGCGAAAGATTTTTTAGGATTGGCTGAGATACTTTACCTCTCAGGATTCCATTTTTGTTCAGTGGAAACAAAGAAAATAATTTGATTTGTTTGTGATGATTGATATTCTCAGGTGTCCCAATCCTAATGACGACACAGTGGATCTGCTGCAGAACGGCGTCTCGACATCCAGCCGTTTCTCTTTTGGGATGAATATATTTCACTCCAAACTCCACTAGTCTTTATCTGCACTGTGCTGTTCACCTTTGCCTTCTGTCAAGCAATCGCTGCTCAACGGTGAATTTACAAAACTTCTCATGATGACAATGACAGTTTTATGAGTAATTGATAAAAAAATGTGAAGTATCACTTTAAATATATAAAAATGACTGTTCAATTCTATATTAGATTGTCAAATGCTTCAGTTTCAGTTTGTAAGTCTGCCTGTTTTTTCTGCTAAAATATATATTTTTTCTGCCCTCTACTGGAGACTTTCTGCACTTTAGTGTTCAGTGATTTTTAACAGAGATTCACACAGCTGGATTTTGCTCTTTTCTCTATTAGGACTGTGGCTCTGGACACCAGCGGAGAGAGCGCAGGTCTCTGGACTTCCATGACAGTGCTTCCATATCCATGGGTCCTCTGGTGTTGTCTGAAGGGAACACAGGTGAACATCTCATTTATTTCAGTCATTCAGTAAATTAAGGTTTATATGTAAATACATTATATTTCACTACATTTCATTATATTCCCTGTCCACAGATAAGTGGGTCCCAGAACAAGTGAAGGTATCTGAGGCTTCTTGTGTGTGTGGTTCTCTGATGCTGATACTTGTTCCTCTGATGAGTGTCCTCACACACTTTTAGTTCAGTACCACAACAATTTACATGCATATTGTCTAGAACTGATGCTTGGTTGTGGGTTTCTAAACCATGCACTTCATGTGGACTAGTAAGGAATTACTTATTTTCTAAATCATTTACATTTATTTCTGTATAGTATATTCTGTACAGTGTTAATTTTGACAGCAAATTTTGATTTAGTTTTAGCTATTCTCTTTTCTCTTTTGTTGCTTGATCAATATTAAGGACACAGGCCACATCATGTTTATTGCCACTATCACTTTAAGACGTTGGATCATTTCCAATGACATGCGGATCCGATTGCACTGATGCACATCTGATGCACTCACAACTGTTTAAGACATAACCGACATAGTTTATATGAATACTGTCCAAAACGAACGTTTAGACATAATGCGGTGTGTATTTGTCCATTCAGACACGAAAGAGAGCTCAGTTCAGTCCTCGCGCACTTTGCTTTACTGTATGTGTGTGTGTGGATAGCTGCGCGCTTCGGGTCGGGTGTGTGAGCACGGAGAACCGTACCGAATATATCTCTTTTTTTGCATCATCACTTATTCATATCTACTCATTCTCCCAGACGTTCACATTTTTTAACGTTTTATGAGATTGCGGGGTAGATCAGCACGTCACAGTAGCCTAATGTGCGCATCTAGGCCTATCACACACGCAGGACATCAGTTCTGACTGGATCGCTTCCCAAATCGTCACTATCTAACATTTTCGTCTTGTTTTTATTCTTTGACGAAAATGTCAAAAGATTTTCTTCATAGTTTTTGTCATCAAAACTAGTTTTTATTTAGTTATTATCGTCTCGCCTTCGTCTGTGAGAAAATGTTGTTAACGAATAATTTTCGTCATTATTTTCGTCAACAAAATTAACACTGATTCTGTATTACTTGAGGGAATGTGCTGCTACAACAAAGATTCCTTTTCTGTGGAGATTGGAGATTGTTGCAACTAACTAATGTGACCTTCTTTTCCTAAAAATTGTGCTGTAATTTTTTTATTCAGACATTTGTTTAAAGCGACACTGTGTGATTTTTACCCCATCTAGCGGTGAAAAGATATATGATCATCCAGTGAATATTAGTTTCTGTTCCTCTCAATTCCGATTTCATTTTAACTCCTACGGTGGCCAATGTAGTCCAAGATTAACATGGCTTCCAGTTCAACCTCGTCCATGAGTGTTAACTCAAATGTAAACGCAAAAGGCAAAGCTTGAATTAATGGGTGTGTCCTCTTTGGCTAATGTACTTTCAAGATGGAGGGGCAACATGGCGACCGACATTAGAACCCCTTACCCGTATGTATTTTCAATGGCATATTATACACTCACGAGAATACTTCTTATTACTTGAATGAAGTAAATATACATTAATGAGCACATATATTTTAATATTTAACACTTATTTAACAATATTTAATATTTTTTATTTCATTTATTCATATATTTAACACATAAGTGTTTTTAGCTAAGAATAAACTAAAAGAGTTACACAGTGTAGCTTTAAGGCGAGAAAAAGTTCCTGAATTATCTAAACGAGGAAAAAAGAAATACATTTTTTTGGTTGGCCGCAAAGTCTATTATTGCTTTTTTAATCATTTTAATTTAGTAAAAGTATGAGAAAGATTAATGATCATAACATCATCTTTTTACTGTTATCTTTGCAATTGTTTGACTTATTTTCCATCGTTATGATATGCATGAGAAGAGTTTTGCTATTTTTACTTTCAGTTGTTTGAAGAATGTTGCAGCACTGGTTGAATTGTTCTTTTTAGAACAGAAAATGAGGTGAAGTTCAGTCCGTGTTTAGATTACACATGTTCTTAATTCTTCTAAATGTTCTTGTATTATTGTAGGTTTCAGTCATAGAATGTGAAGAGAAAGTGAAATTAAAGAGCTTGTAGGACAGAGAGCAAGTTCAGATTGAATGATTGCTCTGACACTGTCCTCGATTGATCCTTTCATGCGAGAGCAACATTAATATTAACATTAATAACTGTTGTTGACCACTGAGACACACTGCTGCATTTATGCAACATTCACATAAAACTGTTCTTATATTTTTTGAAAGTAAATATTATTATTATTATTATCACATTGCTGAATGATGTGTGGAAGTGTTTCTTTTATTAAACCTGTTTAGATTTGAAAAAATATTACAGATCAAATACTTAGAAGATATCTACATTTAATCATAAACTATCAGCAATACTGTACGTCAGTAATCAATGACCATATTGTGTGATTCAGATTGCAAATTCCTGTCAGATGTGTTAAGATCAATGTATGAGCTATTAGATAAGTTTGATAAAGTAGAAAGTAATCTAAACTATGAACTGATTATTCTGATTATTCCAGTTGGTCTCTAAGGATTATAACATGCTGAACACATAAAAGACTCTTTGTCCTGGTATATCATGTTGTAGTTTAGCCAGTAAATTCAGTTTAGCAGGTTTTTAATTGTGTCAGATTGACATTAGTTTATTTCTCATTTCACATCCACATATTTACACATAGAAGCAGTTCATGCTTTATACTACTTTCTACTTTATCAAACTTATCTAATAGCTCAAATATTTATCTTTAAATTTAACATTTAATTTAATATTCAACAATATTACTGATCTTGCCTGCATTGATCTGAGAACTGAACTGAGCTAGACGATGACATCACGGTTTTCTTCAGAGCAGCTGTATATAAATAAAGTGAATTAACAACTTTTACAACTAAATGAAACATCACTGAACTTACTTAAGCTGGACTGTGACACTTCTTTCTTCTGGAAACAAACTTTGTTGCATTTTGTTATCTCTGTAAAGCTGCTTTGAAACACTCTGTTTTGTAAAGCGCTATATAAATAAATGTGACTTGCTATACATCCATTTACCTTAGAGACACAAAAGCTTATGATGATCATTTGGGTCAAAGTTGTCTCAATTTTAATTCAATTAGTTGTTAATCAATCAGAGTTTGTTTAGGGAATAATTAAACAATATTCGTCCTCTTCAGTGTGTCTGTTTTGTACATGAGGTTTGAGCTTCACTGAGAGCCAATAGATACGATCAGCCAACAATGTTCAGGTTAGTGCTGTGCATTCATACAGGAGTGTCTTTTATTGTCTTTATCGATGGTTAGATTATCTTATGAATATTTTCAACCCTTTTGCTTTTTAATCACATAATTTTCTACTGTATTCTTTGTGATTGGTTTTAACATGATTATTTTGCCCATTTGTAAAAATGTGCAGAAACTGCAATCACCATATTTGCCACTGTGTAATACAAAATAAAATAAAAGACTGTTAATGCAGTGTCAGGTACTGTACCTAGATTTGGGCAATCCAAATCAACTACATTTGCAAAACTGGAGAAACCCACTGACAACTGCACTTTGGTGACTTGATAAGAATCATTTACCGTCTGGAATCCATTCTGTTGGTTTCCTAAAAACTCTGAAATGTTAAAAAGGACAGTGAACCTGAATATCAGGTTAGACTACACATTCAAGGAAATACACAGTCATTCTCATGAGATGCTCATACTTTACTGTTTAGTTCAGAGGAATAGTAATGTTTTTATATATTAGTGCCAGATTTACTGCATGTGAATTAAAACGTGTTAACTTTATACCTAATGCAAAAAAATTGGGCTATAAACAATTATTGAAAATACACTCCTGATCATTAATTCATGCTTCATAATACATTGATGTTAATTTATTCAGCTTGTCAAAAAATTAGTAGTAATCACTATTTAATACTGACCTGGATTTGCTAACGCTGTTCACATAATGCATTAAACTGTTCCCATTTTTTAAGGGAGAATGTAAAATACAAATTTATTTTTTGATTGCTAACACACTATAACTGATTCATTCACAATAACAATTAATCCAGTTCTTAAGACAACAACACATTTCTCAAAACTATAAACACATCTCACCTGATCAAACACATTCCAATTTTCTCAATGTTTTCTGCAAACTTTACACAAAAATGCCCAGATTTTTCACCATGGTTTAACAGCCTGGGTCTCGTCATTAATACGTAGGTATTAATACGTTATTTCCAAAGATAGACATCCTATTTTTTTTTGTACGTTTGGATAGATGCTGAAACTAATAATATGGATCTGCAACATTCAAGCGTATCTGCAACATTTAAACGTAACACAATTACTGATTTTACAGCTACAAAACTATTTACGTATTTAACATACCATCATAAAGATATCTTTATAATTTACATTTTATAGATAAATGTAAGATCCCTTAACCTTATTCCCAAACCTGGACATGGCAGTTTTATTTTTGCGCTTTCACAGCGTCATAGCCCGCCAGAATGGGCGTGGCTTAGCATATATAAGCCGGGCTCACAGGCTGTTTCTTTGGTTTTCATTAACACAGTCTCATCCGCAAGAAGTCATATAACTGACGTCTTGGGACGCCTTTGACCATACGTCAACATCCCTACCCCAGACCTAAACCTAACCCGTTACATAACTGACGTTAAAGGTAAAGCGTCAGTTGTATGACGGCCCCGATTGTCATGTAACTGACGTTAAAGGGTACCCTAAAACGGCGGATGTTGACGTATGGTCAGAAGACGTCCCAAGACGTCAGTTATATGACTTCTTGGGATGAGACTTGTGTTACGGCTGTGAACCGCTCCTGGTATACTCGCCATAATAATAACAATCGGCCATGCAACATGCGCACCTGCTCTTAAAGGGTATGTTGGATGACGCTCTGATTGGTTTATTTCAGCGTTATGCCTAAACCACACCTATGAATGAACGAAGCTTATTTTGCGTCAGTCACAAGAGTCATTTATCTCGTCGGTAAACAGCACCTAAGACCACAAAGTTACTTTCGCTTCCCCGCTTTGATACTTGTGTTCCAGATCGTTAAAATAGGGCCCTTAGTGTGTAAACTCAATTAGTCATTATATGGGTTAAAAACAGTCCGGGATTAACTGGAACATGTTACTGAATGATCGCATACAGAGAATGGTTTTGAACAAAAGGTTGCTGATCATGTTCACTTGTTTACTCTGTAAAATGTGAACAAATGACTGTGAACCTGACCATCAGGTTTGAATGCGCGAACAAGGAAATACACAGTCCTTTTCATGAGATGCTCACACTGTAAAAAAAGATCCTGTTGAATTTACAGGAAAACCCTGGCAGCCTGTGGTTACCAGAGTTTTCCTGTTAAAAATACGGTAGCAAGATTTTAGGTTTAACAGACTTCTGATCGTATTTAATTTTACAGCAATAAACCGTATTTCATTATCTGATATAATGTTAATTTACTGACCTTTTGAAGTATTAATATCTGTTTTGTTCAATTGTAATACACTGACAGCCAACAATCACAACCGTAATGAGAGTCAAATGATTAATCAAAGCTCATTATAAGCAGCTCTTCTACAGGGAAGTTCATACAATTATATAGAAGCTGCACAGTGTCATTCACACAAACATTAAACACCATCATGGTAACATGTTGAAATTTAAAAAATGCAATAAGTATTAATTTAACAACATTAAATGTAACATAAAACCCTAATGTACATAACTGATTAGAAAAATAACTAAGAAAATTATGAAGAAACAGTTAAAATACATTAAATGTGAAGTGTCACGCAGGGAATTGTGGGAATGTCAATTTACATTTTTTCACTGTAAATTATACAATGACTTCTTCTTTTCACTTCCAAAAACTGTAAATTTAACAGTATTTTACAGTAAAATTACATTAAACGTACCATTATTTATATCACAGTTATTTACCGTATATAGTAAGGAAACTTTCTGTTAACCAATTAACAGTTTTTCACTGTAGCATTTTTACAGTCTTTTACTGTTAAAATCACGATCATTTTTTACAGTGCATGTATTACTGTAGTTCAGAGGATAAAATGTTCTGTATCACTGCCAGATTTACTGTGTGGATTAAAACTTGTTAATTGTATATCTAATGCAATAGAAAAAATTAAAAATAAACAAATAGTTTATCTAAGACAATTACCTGTTCATTAATTCATGCTTCATAATACATGAACTAATGTTCATTTATTCAGCGTGTTTAAAAAAATATTAGTATGCACAATTTAATAATAGCCTGGATTTGTAATAAATGCTTTAACAGTGTTGATGATTATCACTTTATGTTCACATAATGCATTAAACTCTTCCCACTTTGACAAGAAGAATGTAAAATACATACTACAATCTTTTTATAGCTCATTCATTCAAGAAAACTATTCATTTAGTTTTTAAGACAACACATTTCTCAAAACTATAAACACATTTCACCTGTTTTCAAACACATTCCAATCTTTTCAATGTTTTCTGCAAAAATTTACACAAAAGGCTCTAATTTTTCATCATGCATTAACCCATGTCCACATTTAGAAGTCAACAGTACAGATTAACTCAAGCCGTCAGAATGTGAGCTCAAATAACACAAATTTATCAATGCATACAGTAAACATCAGAAAAAATGACGACATGCTTATCAGAATCTCAGGATGACAAGAAGATGGCTACAGCTATGATCTATCTATCTGTCATCCACCCATCTACAATCTATCTATCTATCCATCCATCCATTTGTCTGACTGTACAATGTGCAGGAGAGGAATGTGGAACAGAGTCGAGTTGTTTGTTCTCCGGTAAATCTGTGAATATAGTGTTCACTTCCTTAAACTTTCCAAGGCCAGAGTAAATTCTTTTAAATGAAATGATCAATAATGGGACGTGCACGTCTTAAGAATGATGTTGTGCAATATATACAATAATACATATATACAAACAATATATTACTGTTAAAATATACATGACAATTACTAAATGACATGTTCTCCAGAAAGCACTAACATTGACCTTTTTTATTCTGCATTTTTTCTAAATTAGTTTCCATGATTAGGATTTGTTGCTGTTTTCTCATTGTTCTTTCCTTCATTGTCGATACCCAAATATTAGACACACATTTCTTGTCTAAAGCTGATCTGCAAACGAGCCTGCAGTTTCCCAGCTGTTTTAAAAGGCATTACAGTTTACTTTAGGATTCAGATTTGAGGTTTTTGTTGCAAAAACATTTAATTGTTTTTTTTTTTTATTTTTTATTTTTTTTGCATTTCTGTTATGATCTTGTTAGTTTGCATTTCTTAAAAACCATGCCTTACTTAAATATTCAATTCATTGTTGTCAAATTGCTTCCTCATGTAACACCTTTGTTGGTCCATACACAGTTCATAAGTTTAAAGACCACACTTACAAGAGAATAGATTTAATGAACTTTACTGAAATATTAATAATAATTCTTCTTCTCATCATTTCTTGACTCTGTCAATAAATCTTTGCTTGTTTACCATCATTACATTGAATCAAATCTTTCCATTGACCTTTGGGTCACTCACTTTTTGTTTTAAGGTACTATTTTTGTACATTTGCTTTTAGAAAAATGTGCTAAACAAATCAAACTGCTCCGTTGTCATTCCATCTAGATTCACATCTATTCAAGCACAGAGTAAAAGAATCTATTTCTGAATGCAGGTGTACACAAGGAAACAATCAGTTTGAATAATTAATATCTCAATGTCCCAAGAAAAAAACTGGTTTAAGCTATTGTTGAGAAATGACATCTAGTTCCAGTAAAGGTCCACCTACAGGTATATAAGACACTGATGAGATTGTGAGATCTGCAGTTCAGCATCACTGTGTTGATCTTCTGAAGAGAGAATCTCATAGACCATCACCAATCTGAGATTGCTCTGCAGCCGATCTGACCTCAGGTAAAGTTACTTCTGTTTTATCCCATTTGGTCACCAACTTTGGATGGATCCAAATTATTTTGTAAAGTTCGTCTGTTTTCTATATTTTGTAAAATTTGCCTTATCTTTGAATGTTATGGTGGTTTTACAAATGTGCACAACAAAGAAAGAATAAATACATCAAAATATAAGATGAAACACATTTCGTGTGTGTGTGTGTTGTGTGTGTGTGCAGGTGCTGTTCGACACAATGAGGTCTTCTGATCTCACTGTGTGTGTTGCTGCTGCTGATGACTAATGGTGAGTGTTTTTCATCTATCATATAAAATGACTGATTTCTTTTTTACAAAAATAAACAATTATTCTTAAAATATGGACAAACCCAGATGTTGTGTTAAAATGTCATTTCAAATTTTAACCCAACTTTAACTTTCACTTTCAACTGTACATTTTTTAATTGCATTTTTAACCCAACATTTGGGTTTGTTCATATTTTAACATATCTTGAAACAACCCTGCATTTTTTAGTGTATGTGTGTATATATATATCAGTCATTATAGCAAAACAAATCGCTCGCAACACACTCATGTCATTTCCATCTAAATGCATTAAATAAATAAATAAATAAATAAATAAATAAATAAATAAATAAATATATCTCACAATTGTGACTTTGTTTCATATGTTTTATCTCACCTGTATAGGGAAATATATTTACATATTTTCTCTTTATATGTAAGAGTTGTTTTTTTATGTAATAGTCTATTCTTGTTTTTTTTTTCAGTTTTTACAAGTATAGCAGAGACAATCACAATCCAAACCCCGGAAACTACAACCACGGACATAACAACTGGTAATAAAATGTGATATATTATTCTGGAAGATTATGTATTTATTTAGGAGGCTTAATATGTCATATAAAACCTATGGTATATAGAAAATTAAATATAAAATGCCATGTGTGACAGTTGCATTTTATTTTGCATTTGTAACATATTCCAATAAATTTGAGTTATATGTATATATGTATATGGGCATAGATCCATTTTTTAAATCTAGTATTAATCTCACTGTAATCTCAGAATTAATCTAGATTAAAATGGCTCATTTTATGCCGAAGGCATTCAGAGATATGTGTGCTACCCAAATAAATAAACTCGCAGGTAGTTTGTAAAGATGAGCAGGGGCGGAGCTAGACTCTCGGTACAGTTGGGGCGGAGCTTCATCATGGGGCTCTCTGCTACCAAGTCATTTTAAAATTAAAACCATAAAATAAAAAAAGTTAAATATCTGATGAATGCATCTATAATAATGTCTCACTTGTTTGAGCCAAGTAAGCTAATATGTTAAATAAAACACAAAGACTATCTGGTTATTTTTCTTTTAATGCGCCTGATTTATTTTCTCTCCATTTTCGTAGTTATTCTCTACATTATACATTCGCACCTCACGGCACCCACTGTACTCCTGAGGGAAGTAGCCTAGGCCTGCCTTATACGCTGTGTTTTGGTCAGAGTGCGAATTACCCCACCATAATTGGGGGTACTGCTTCTTCACTTATTCTATGACCATGTGTAATTATAAAATGATTTAAAAAATTCTTGCTGCACTATGTAGCCTGTGGACAAAATTATATGGACCAATGTGAGGGTTTTTCGTGTGATGTGTAGGCCTATTTTGTCAAATATAAAATGCACTATAGACTGATATTTTTCTAATGTCTGGATAGACAGACATTTCAATATATTGGTTTTAAATGCCCCTTGCATTAGCAGGAGCACCACAACAACAACTCACTCGGCTAGCTGCCCTGATTGCTGCCTTGCCACTAGGAAATAAATAAATGATTATTATAAATATAAAACGTCACTAAAGACCTATCATATTAACAATCATTTTTAATGTTAAAATATATTTGTCGGGGACCCCCAAAATCCAAAAATTATTTCTGACCCCCAAAACTGATATTTCTGTCCCTTTGGGGACATTTTGAACTATGGTTTTGGTTCATTTATGACTCACAAGACAAGCTTCAGTTCGCGCGCTGGCGCCACCGTGTCGTGATTATTTATTGTCTGCTATATTTATTTATTATTTATTAAATCCAGGCAATTTGTTGATGAAACATTTATTAAAATTTAGATACAATTAATATAAAACAAAATTCACCTTAATGAAAGGCTTCGTGCTTTTTGCTTGAAAGTTTTAAAGCGGTCTTTCAATGCTGCTTCCAGAGCGGTCCAGTCCGTAACGGGGAACTGTCACGTAACATTATTTTTTTCTCTCATAAATGCGCACATGAAAAATAAGACAAAATGAATATTTGGAGAGCCAGCCCTTCTTTATCCGATGGGTAGTATTACTTTTTTTTTACTTTTGCAGATGTGTAGGCCTATTTCCCTCTTGTGAAATATAAAATGCATATAGACTGATATTTTTCTAATGTCTGGATAAACAGACATTTCAATATATTGGTTTTAAATGCCCCTTACAGCTAGGCTAGGTATACATCTGCGCTAAAATATCAAGGTCAAAGTCATCATAGCTTGCCTAGTATAGATAGGGTGATCAAGATTTCTCAGAGTGGAATATGGGACAGACACTGAACCCACAGACCCACAAAACCTACTGCACAAGTATTTACACTTCAAGTCCCTGTAAAGGTAATTCCTACCCCTACATTAAAAAGTGGCAAATTCATATGATTTGTCTAAACCCACGTGATGGTTAGGTTTAGGGGCGGGGTCAGGGGTAGGTCATTCATACGAATTCATACGAATTGGCCAATTCGATAAATATGTATCGATTTAGCAAAATCGTACTAATTTTGTGACTGAGTGAGGTCGTATGAATTGTTACGAATTAGCCACCTCGTAAAATTCGTACGAATTCCTGTGAGATCGGGTTGGTAATTCTACAAAAAAAATTCTAAACACATTATTAATGTTACAAATGTATTGCTAAAACATATTACAAAGACTGTGAACTGTGAAGTACTGAAATACAGTGTTAGAGCGTTAAACAGTTTTTCACCATTGCTATTTTACGTATTTTTTGGGCGGGGCTAAAACAGGGCTCAATGACGCACAGGAGCCCAAGAGCTCGTGGACACGCACCTACTTGATGACGCACGTAGGCTGATCCATAGACTGGGGCTGATCTCTCCCCTGAACCGTATGTTCACACCGGCGCCGGCGAGATGAGCCGCAGAAATATGGCCATGCCCTTTTTTGCATATTCCGGAGGGAAGGGTTGATGTAAATGTGTGGGTTAGTGACGTCTAAAACGCGGCTGTAGTCCCAATTGAGTCGTTTTTGTAGGCATTAAACTTCCTGATTTTTAAAAGACGATATCTCTGCTTACACTAAACTTTCAGCACTGCAACTTTGCAGACACTGTTCATGCACCAACAGCAACATTACACACTATTTAAAATGAAAAAAGTGAAATCGCAATCAACCCCCCCTTTAATACTTTAACATTTTAGCCGTAGTAAACACTTAATTTGCACATGTGCTGACTGATGAGCTGATGCTGTGCCTCTCACCACAAAAGCCTTCTTTCATCAGTTTTTTGCACCCTTCTCCTTCTCAACATGAAGTGCTGCATGCATATATGTGAGGGAAATGGACCCATCATTCGCTTCACAGACATAAATTGGGAGAAATTTATTAAAGGTGCCATGTGTAAGAATTGAGATTAAAATATCCAAAAAATGAGCTACAAGCATCAAAAGATTGAGAAGAAATAAGGTTGATGATGTCATTAAAAAAATGACAAGTTATAGTGCTGCAGAGATATTAACCTGAATTAGCATGCTAAATTACTAGCCCGGCAGGAGTCATAATACGGTTTCGGCCATGGGAGGCGGTATGCGGGCGGGCAACATTACCACCAGCCAAACTGCAATACACAAGTAACTTGAGCAGCTTGTGGGTGTACTTGAACCTGATGTCAGTCGTGTGGAAATACAGCCCACTACTACATTTCAGTTCAGGAAAGAGTTCAAAAACATGATTGGTCGATATTATGCATGAGGAATACATTTTGGTAAGTTGTAGCATACTGTATCTTTCAACAGTGTTCGTGTTCTTTTACCATAAGATAGTAGAGATGATCGGTTCACGTGCGCTGAGGGATCTGTGTTGGAACATTTACAAGCGCCAAAACGCTATTTATTGTTTGAATTGCGTAATGACACGTCCCTAGCATCCCTTCTAAATTCTATGCCCCTGGCGTGAGGTAATCGGAGCTGCTAATATACGCACACTCTTGAAGCTCCTCCCACTGTTCGAGAGCTTCAGCTAATTTGCATTTAAAGGGCCAGACACAAAACGATGCGTTTTTGTTCACCCTAAAAAAATGAGAACTTTAACATGCCATATAAAAATATCTGTGGGGAATTTTGAGCTAAAACTTCACATACACACAGAGATGTATTTTACATCTTGTAAAAAGGGCATTATACCACCCCCTTAAGGATCAGTCAAGCCTTCCTAAACACTTCATTCAAACACGCCTTCACAAATCTACGTCAGTATGTGTGGGGAGATTCATAACACGGTCAAATGTATTAGAAAGAAGATGGAACTTTTATCCTCTCTGTACTATTATTATTAGTATTGTTGCAGCCGGCACCGCCATGTCGAGGAGACGCTGTGTTTCTTGTTGCAAAAGCCAAACTACATTGTTTGGCCTTCCAATAGAGGACACACGAAAACAGTGGTTAAGCTTTATTTACAACACTGTTCCAGGACAGTACAACCAAAATGTTCGACTGTGTGCTGCTGTAGGATTTGAGGGTGAACCAAACACAAATAAATCCCAGAGACCAAGACTTTACATATAAAAATACATAAAATCATCTCAAAACAGTTCTTGTGACCAATAGTGACCAATCAGCAGTCGGCATTGTTTCTACATCACATTTACCGCCTCAGAACCTCGCCGGAGGTGGAACAAAAAAAGTACCCAAAGCAGGTACAGGTACAATGTTTACACTGTGGAAAACCAAACAAAGGTGAGGCGAAGTCGAGTTGAGCTGGTACTTTGTGGTGGAAAAGCACCAATAGTGTTCTCACACCCATAGCGCGGCGTCAGGCCGGCGATCGCTATAGGCGAGGCGATCGCCCTCTAGTGTTGCCCTTGGCCTATAGGCTACGCATTCTCATCCTAGGGCGTCATCTAACTGACACTTTTGACAATGCGTCAACATCCGTCGCGCAAGGAACCCTTTAGTGTCAGTTAGTCGACGCTCATCCTCAGGGCATCATCTAACTGACGCTTTTGACCATGGCAACCTTTAGCGTCAATTAGATGACCCGGGTAGGTTTAGGTCTGGGTAGGGTTAGGGTTAGGCCACTAGGAGGCGTGTTTCATATTAATGCTAAAGGGTGCCATGTGCATCGGATATTGATGCATGGTCAAAAGCGGCAGTTAGATGACACAGGCATGTACTGGACAATAAATTACATCGCATATATTATTATTTTTGTCTTAACGGCCTATAAAACTCTTAACATCGCCGGCCTATATTTTTTTTATTGTGGCGCTGGGTTACTTCCAAGTATACTATAACTTACTTTCAAATATAGAAATTTCTACAAAACTTCTTATGAAGTTTCCTTAATTTTTCAGTGCATTTGTTTTACAATACAGCATTTGTTTTACAATACTATGGCTATTACTGTCAGGGGATTAATATTATAACTATTATTATGTCGCTAGTAGTGTGATATAAACAGACACTGCAACTAAAAGCAGATTGAATTTGTCTTTGTTCAATTTGCACTCTGAATATGGTTTACATTAAAATGCACAAAGTTTCCTTACGGGGGCATTCCCCCAAACCCCCCATAGCCTTGTAGCAGCTGAATAAGATTAGTAGTGCTGGTAGTTATTATAATTTATCTACTACAATTTACATGGTCAGATAAATGTATTTGTACAGTGCAACTATGTAGGATGATAGAAATACCCTTGAACGTTCTTTGTAGCATTTGTATAAACATTTATTAAAGTTGATCCTTTAAATCACAATTTGCTTGTTGAAGTTTTGCAGTGACTATACGAGCATTTTTGTTTAGTTTAATAAATACTCATCTTTTTTAAAACTCAATCTCGCCTAGGGCAACCAAAGGGCTAAAGCTGGCGTGACTCATAAAAAGACAGATTAATCATCATTGTGATCAGTAAATATGTCCCCAATGAAATAAAACTTCTGCCAATCTGAGACATTCTGGTCCAAGTCGCTTGCATAGTCTGCATCGATCAGCTGGATCATCTGCATTTTCATCATTGGTGTGAGAGCTGATGTTCCAGATATGGTAAGGGGCGTGACATTTCCGTCACTCGCTTAAGTTTTTTGGGCCAATCACAATGCACTGGATCGCTGGCCAATCAGAGCACACTGCGCTTTTCAGAACGATGAGCTTTGTAAAAATCAACGCTTTTTTCAGAAAGGCAGGGCATAAAATACACAGTACGTGTAAAATAATGAGTTTTTTAAACCTAATAAATTGCATTAAACCAAATACACAAAATAATGCTATTTTTAGAACCATAATATGACCCTTTTAATTCATCCTCATTTCACCATCCCAATATCTGTTTGTCACCTCAGTGAATGAGTCTTTTTTCTTTTTCTCAGAAACTACAACTGATCCGTGCTATCACTATAACACTCTTGATGAATCCTGGAGAGACATACGGCAAAGCCCATATCAGTACCCTGGATATGATGACACTCTTGTTGAATGGAGCGGCTGGTATCGGCTGTATCTGAATGGAGAAAGTGCCCAGATGTCTGAGTGGTGTGTGAGTTATGTGGGATGTGGAGGTCAAACTGCACTACATCTCAACGGTTCTCATCCAACACTTGAGGATGGAGTGGTGACCCGTGAAGTCTTGGGGACTAATTCATGGTATTGGTGGTATTGGGGTATTCCCGTGAGTGTGGCGCCTACAATCTCCTCATCCATCCGAGTCAAAGCCTGTCCAGGAGATTATTACGTCTATGAATTTGTCAAACCCATCATATCATCCCCCCAGCCTATGTACTGTGCAGGTACAATATTCAATCTTATCCTTTGAATTTTTTTATCATGATAAAGTACCATCATCAAAAAATATATATTTTTATTTTTTTTATCATGATAAAGTATCATCATCATCAAAAAAAAAAATATATATATTTTTTTTGTATTGTATTGTTGTTTCTGTCCTGTTCTTTTTCCCCCTGTCCAGCGCTTTGATCAACTCATGGTTGTTGTAAAGCGCTATATAAATAAAACATTTATTGATTGATTGATTGATAAAGTGTAAACGCTTTAACCATTTGATAATTTAACACACATGTTTTGTTTTATGAAATAAGTATGTTTTAACTAGTTAGAATCAGTGGTGTGCAGTTCATTATCCATTCTGTAAAGTAGGTTGTGTTACAGATCAGCACCTAGACTATTACTCCATAGTCCTCTTGTCATATGTAGCCCCTCCTCAGGTGTTGCTCTGTCCCGTTCTACAGGGTTCTGTCAGACAGTCTTGCCTCACTTTAGCCTGACAGACAGTACACCACTGGTTACAATATAATTGCTCGAAGTTTTACAATTAACCGCCATAACTGGTCTTATGGTATAAAACTCTTATACTCTTTAGGATGTAATACATTTTAACAGTATTTTTGCAAACTCCATAACAGTTGCTTTCCAAAGCATCAGCAGTGATCCCTGCAACAACTATGAGTCTCTGGATCGTCCCTGGAGAGCCAACAATGAAAGTGGAGATTACATTTGTGATGAACTTTTCTCCTGGAATGGCTGGTACCGGCTTTTCTACTATGGAATGGACATCCGGATGTCAGAGACCTGTATTAGTTCATACACCTGTAACACATACTATAATCTGTGGCTCAATGATCCTCACCCTCAGATAGAGGATGGAGTGGTGATCAGGGAGGTCTGCGCTGGGTCTTATTGGGGAAGCTGCTGTAATTACAAGACAAAACCCATCAGAGTGAAAGCGTGTCCAGGCAATTACTATGTCTATGAACTTGTGAATCCACAAATATGGTGTACAGGATACTGCACAGGTACTATGATTTTCTCATTTATTTCAGTATTTTAAAATTATTTCTCTCAGGACATGAATTTCCCTCTTTTTAGATGTCAGCACTATTTCACAGGCGGTTTCCACTGTGAGTCCAGATATATTCACTGGATCCACCATCAACTTGAGTAAGTTGTAAATAATATATATTAATATTTGAGTGTTATTAAAAATGATATATTTCTTTTCAATTAAAGATTTGCATTACAATTTAAATTGATTTTTTTGTGCATAAAAATTCACTATTACACTGTCACATTGTGTATGAATGGTTTATGAATCTCATTATTAGTGTTTGACTGGTTCAGATTTGCACTTGTGAAGTTCCTCATTGAGATATAACTTGTTTGTCTCTCACTCTAACAGATTATGACCCGTGTAATAACTACAACACACTCGACAACCACTGGAGAAGCACACTCAATTACTGGTCTATGTACGGCTACATATCCGATCATGATGACACTCGTGTAGAATGGGACGGCTGGTATCGACTCTTCATTAATGAATCAAGTGCTCAGATGCCTGAGTGGTGTTTTTATTATATGTCATGTGGAGGTTATAGTTCTCTGTATCTTGGTGACTCTCATCCTCGAGTAGAAGATGGAGTTGTTACTCGTGAAGTTTACGGTGCTCACTTTGATCAGTGCAGTCGCTACAGATCCGAACCCAATCCAAGTCAAAGCTTGTCCTGGAAATTATTATGTCTACAAATTTACCAGACCAACTCTTTCAATCCCAGATCCTGTATATTGCGCAGGTACAGTATATCCATTCATTTTTATATCTGACATGATTGCCATGAATTGTATTGATTTATATTCATATTATTAATGTGAATATATTTAAAGGGGTGATGAACTGAGAAATCAAATTTTCCTTGAGCTTTTGACATCTAAGAGGTCATCATATTATAAGAATATCCTGTAAGTTTCAGAACTGAAAACGTCCTTGTTAGTCCAATAAAATCTTTTATTGACACCAGCCTCAGCAAACGACTCGTTTTTCAAAGTGGGGAACTATGACGTCAAAGAGAATAAAACACCACCCCTGCAGAAGAAGATCGACGCCTCCTTCCAGCGCGCCGGTTTAGCCCCACCCACCGATTCGCGCATTACACGCTTAGCTAAGTCACATAGACCTACACTCTAAAAAATGCTGGGTTGTTTTAACCCAATTTTGGGTAAAATATGGACAAACCTATTGGGTTACATTTTTAAATTAAATTTTTAACCCAATGGCTGGGTTTGTCTATATTTGACCCAAAATTGGGTTAAAACAACCCAGCATTTTTTAGAGTGTACCTCGTACGACAAACCAGATTGAGCAACCGAGTGATACAGAATATTGTGCAGTGCCTGGTTGTGGAAGACAGTCACTGCATAAGCTTCCTCTGGATTCCAATAGGACTGCATGGATAAACTTTATTTTTAATGACATTCCATCTGATGAGGTAAAACATTGTCATCTGTTCGCTTCATTTCACTGAGGATTGTTTTGTAAACAAGACTGGATTTGCAGACCGATTAAGAGTAAAGAACGGTGCTGTGCCACACACGGACTTTGGGTCGAACATGTATGGACGAATCATTCGGGTTGCCATTTTACAACATTGGATGTTTTTAAAACAATTTCCCCCACGTGCACTGACGAGTGAGTTGAAACTCATTATAATATGCAAAACTGTTATCCACTCACAGCAGTGGGTGTTTACTTCCAAGTCTTCAGTGCGAGCGTTTTTCAGCTAGGCTCAAAACTAGGGTAGAAAATAGCCTATTACTTATTCATTTTGATGTTTTTGAATGTAAAAACCAAGTCAAAAGTTGACCTTAGACAACAATATAATAAAATTTAAAAAGCCAGTTCATGACCCCTTTAATCTGCAATTGTATAATGCTCTCCTTCTCCTTTTCCCTCAATAGTGCCTTTCTCCACCCCAAGTGTCGACCCCTGCTATACCTATACCAGTCTGGATGAGCCTTGGAGATCCACAGACAACTATTACTATAATAACTATTACTACTATGGCATGTGTGATTATAATGTGGAGTGGAATGGCTGGTACAGGATGTTCAACAATGGACAAAAAGCTCAGATGTCAGAATCATGTGTAAATCAGTACACATGTGGCACTTATTCCCCACTGACGCTCAACGGCGCTCACCCACAGCTGGAGGATGGAGTGGTCACCCGTCAGGTCTGTGTCTCCACATGGGGTGGCTGCTGTACTTACAAATCCCACCCTATAAGAGTCAAAGCCTGTCCAGGAAATTACTACGTTTATGAGATTGTCAAGCCAATGTTTTGTGGAGCTTACTGTGTTGGTGAGCACTTACTCATGTGATCTTCAGCCATTTACTTTTCTGGATTTTGTGTGAATTAAAATGAAATGATTGCTGTTAATATAAAATGTTCCTAATACCAGATTCCTCAAACCAGTCCATCTCATCAACAACAGAGACGATCCCATCCATAGGATCCATTACTCCACCAATCACAACCACTGGTAAAGTATTATCTTACTTCCTAAGATAAACTCTCTTGAGCATATTTTTGGACATGAATTATTATACATGATCTCTTAAAATGTTCCTGTTAATCACATTAATTAAAATTCATAGCTAAATTAATTTCTGCAGAAAATATTTACAAAAATCACATTAGTAAAAAGGAATACAGCTCACAAATGATTATGCAATTCAAAGTCTCTATATTTGAATGTAAACAGAATTCATTTTTAGACAAAGTGAAGTACTGAATCTTTGTTAACACTGAAATCTAAACCACCAGTGTTTCTCAAACTCAGGTTATAACCCCTGTCTGCTTACACCTACCATTAGAAAGAGGGAAAATACTGCATTTCCAGACAGATATTTGTAGATTATTATATCTGGATTATATTCGTCTAAAAAACATAGTAAATAATATTGATGCAAAGAACAACAATATACTATAAAACTGTATCAATGTATAAAAGGCTATCATATACAGTATACAGTCATGGTAAAAATTGATGGCACCCCTGGTAAATATAGTCAAAACTGGCTGTAAAAAATAAATCTGCATTGTTTATCCTTTTGATCTTTCATTCAAAAAATTCAACCTTTAATTGAAGTAAAATAATTGAAAATCACATTATGAAATAAACGTTTTTCGCCAAAACACACTGGCCATAATTATTGGCACCTGAGTCTCCACCTATAATGCCTGATGAGTTTGGAGAACACCTGACCAGAGATCAGAGACCATTCTCCATACAGACTCTCAGTTCATGTTGGTGCTGCTTCTCCTCAGTTCACTCCACTCATCAAGCCAGGGAACTGGGACGGTCATGGCTGAAGCTTCATTTTGTGCTCAGTTACACATTTTTGTGTTGATTTCGATGTTTGTTTTGGAAAACCGATGATGGAAGATCCAGCCCTGGCCCATTATAAGATTTCTAGCAGAAGGCGTCAGGTTTTGATTTTTAAATTTTGATCAAATTGATTTCGATCTCTTTGTATTTGATAGGATCCATAATACCAAGTATCTGAACAATATGTCCAGGACCTCCAGCAAATAAATAGGCCCACAACATATACGATCCAGCAGTATATTTAACCGTAGGCATGGGGTACTCTTCATCCCTGTTTGCACCAAACACATGGTGGGTTTGCTGCCAAAAAGCCCTTTTTTTCATTTTATCTGACCACAGAACCCGGTCCCTTTTGAAGATCCAGTCGTGTCTGACCACTAGATGCTGGAGTTTGTTTTTGGAGGAGCGAGGAGCATTTTTCTTGAAACCCTCTCAAACAACATGTGGTGATGTAGAGATTGTTTGATAATTTTTTTAGGCTTTCTGACCCCAAGACTCAACTAATCTCTGCAATTCCCCATCTGTGATCCTTGAAGAGTCTTTGGCCACTCAAACTCTCCTCCTCACCGTCCATAAAGGCAATATAGACACACGTCCTCTTCCTAGCAGATTCGTGACATCTTTAGTTGATTATAACTTCTTAATTATTGCCCTGATGGTCAAAATGGGGATTTTCAATACTTTAGATATTTTCTTACTGCCACTTTGTATTTTGTGAAGCTCAACAATCTTTTGCTGCACATTAGAACTATATTCTCTGGTTTTGCTCAATGTGAAGGATGATTAAGGGGATTTGGCCTTTGTGTTTCCTCGTATTTAAACTCGTGTAAAACAAGAAGTCATAGCTGGACAATTTCATGTTCCTAGTCACCCTGGTGTGCTTAAAAAATTAAATATTAATGGGAATGTACTTTAGAGATTTTAAACTTTTCTCATAAAAAAAAGTTTGGGAATTTTTTGAATGAAAGATCAAAAGGATAAATAATGCGGATTTATTTTTTACAGCCAGTTTTGACCATGACTGCATGTATGTATATATATATATATATATATATATATATATATATATATATATATATATATATATATATATATATATATATATATATATATATATATATATATATATATATATATATATATGTGAGCTTTTAGTTTTACATTTATGCATTTGGCAGAGATCCTAGATTTTAACTAGATCAAATTACACTGACTCATATATATATAAATGAAAATAAAAGTGTAATTTGATATCCTTTTATTCATTCATACAGTTTCATAGTATATTGTTGTTCTTTGCTTTAATGTCACTTATTTGAAAAACTTTTTAATGGGGGCAGTGTCAGTTCTAAAATTAAGACTTTTCAATTAAAATTGTCATTTTCAATCAACAGTGTGTGGACTCAAAGGGACTCAAATTTGGCTGTTTTTATCTTGTTTTGTCAGCTAACAGTGTAAACTGTTTAATGACATAACCACTACAAAGAAATATAAATATACAAATAAAACATTTATTTATTAATTCCTCAATATATATATATTTTTAATATTTCCATGACAACAGCTCCCCCTGTTGACCCCTGCTACAACTACAATACCCTGAATGATTCATGGAGAGCCACCAACAATCAACATTCCTCTCAAATAATGTGTGACGCTGCGGTCAGCTGGAACGGCTGGTACCGTCTCTTCATTCAGGATCAGAGCGTTCAGATGCCAGACACATGTGTTGATGAGTATAGTTGTGGCACTCATGCTCCTCTGTGGCTGAACGGAGGACATCCAACAGTTGAGGATGGAGTGGTCACTCGAGATGTCTGCGGCCACTGGAGCAATGACTGCTGCTATTTCCAATCCAATCCCATTAAAGTCAAAGCCTGTCCAGGAGATTATTATGTCTATGAGTTTGTGAGTCCAACTGACTGCCATTTGGCATACTGTGCAGGTAAATACATTTACATGTGCCCTTTGTTTATGTAAGAGACAATAGTTTTTTTTCCATCTAATATTTATAATTTATTTCAGATTCAAGCAACATAACCACTACCACTACTACTGTCATGCCAGAGACAACAACAACTGAAACTACAACAACTGAAACTACAACAACTGAAACTACAACCATGGACACTACAACTGGTAATATACTGTGTTGTGTTCAGGGCCGATCAACCCTATACGCACACTACACAAGTTGTGTAGGGCCCCAACTCCCCCTCGTGTCAACGCGCGTCAATCAATGTTTACAGTATCGATTAGAAAATTACTATTCTTAAATAGAACTATTCTACTGGTCATAAAAAGAGAAGGAAAAACAACATTCAGTTAATTGCGGCAACAGTTATCCGGTAGACTTGTGTGCTCTCCTCTCCAAGTTTGATGTCCGTAAAGAACAGTAGGCTAAAGATATGTTGATGTGAGTTGATTAATTATGTTTAATAAGTGGCAAAGGACAACGGTGTCTGTTTATAAACTCCACGGTAAAGATAACCACGTCTGTGCGTTAACATTTATATCCGCGTGCAAAGAAGAAATGCACTTTCCAGCAGAACCAAATCGACCTGTACAATATGGGCGTGATGGCACTCCTCGTTATGTTATTGTTTTAAAACAAGACGGTCACTATCTAATCTCTCAGTCAAGGTTTAGTTTCAACTCTGCACTAATGCAAGATGGAAAGCAATGCATTGACTATTGATTTAAGGACTTAAAATATTGATTGGCTGGAGATTCTGGTCAATATGGATCTATCAAGTATCAAGAATTGCTTTTATTTTTTAAAACACAGTGACATGCTATGGCGCCATTTTAGCTTTTATTCATTCACAGGATATGCATTTTTTATATAAAATATTCAATTTGTACTTTTTAAACGTTGAATTCTTGATATTAAGAATGAACTTTTTACTAGTAACAATGTCTTCTGATATCAGGAATTACACTTTCACCAGAACTAGTTAAAGGAGGATAGTGGGAGCACTGGGGTGTCAGGTGTTACAGTGTGGCAATGGCAAATTGTTCATGGCTTACCCAGGGAGGTCAGGATCAGCTCTGGTTGTGTTACAATATAGAGGATTATTGATTGGCATGAGCAATAATATGGGCTTTCAAATGCATATTATGGGTTTGCGATTAATGTCAATAATTAAAAATAATTTTTAAAGCTATATAGGCTGTTATATTATATTATCAGTCATATTTAAAGGTACAATATGCAGGATTTTTTGCAGTAAAATATCCAAAAACCACTAGGCCACTGTTATATATTTTGTTTAGTTGAATACTTACAATATCCCTAATGTTTCCAACTATTTGTAAATAGTGAGAAAATTATTGTAATATTAACCGTTAGAGCAAGTGAAGCAGCGCTGCGTTACCTCAAGTTTAATTCCTCTAATAAACAGACCTGTGTGAGTAATTCAGCACTTGCGTGTAGTGCGGTAGAATTAAATGTACTTATTCCTTTATATCCGCGGGACTAGTGTTGTGTGTGACGCTGGTATACGTCTAGCAATCGCACCCTGCTTCATACTACAGTCATGTTAAAAACATCATTGTATTCACTCATCCATAAAAGATCCATCAGCTCGATGACAAGATCTATAATTCCACTTAATGCGGAATATACGTCATTAATAAACGCCTTTGTTTTTGTAAGAGGTTAGCGAAACAATCTTGCATATTGTACCTTTAAGTGATTCAGCCATAGGCAAGAGGCCAAAGGTAATCACAGCCATGTAGATTTATGTCATAATGCTGTATCATACAGTATGTTTTATTTCATTATGCAGAGATTGCAAATTTTATTATGGGGACATTAAGGTAAATTAAATTTAAAAATGATAACAATGGCATTACTAATACATTTTCAATAATGTTTTTCTTTTTACTCTCAGACATTCTCTCAGGCATCAACATTACGAGCCAATTTTATCCATTTGGAACTGGAGACTCAGTAAATGGACGCAGTGATGATGGGAGTTCATCGGTTATTTACCTCCAGCAGCCGTTTATATTTTTTGGGCAAACGTACAACCAAATTTATGTAAGTCAATCTGATATAAAAGGATTTTGAGTGTCTAAAACATGTCTATAAACTCTCTTTCAGAAAAGGTAAATGGGAAAATGACCATTCACTGCAGTTTAAAATACTGTTGCAAATAATTTAGCATATTTTATAAGTATCCTCCACATGATAAAAAGACATCTTCTAATTCAGGTTAACAACAATGGACACTTGACTTTTGACGGGGCATTCTACAGCTACTCTCCATACCAGTTCCCAGCTTATGGAGGGAAAGACCTCATCGCTCCATTCTGGACAGACATTGACAACAGCTGGAATGGTGTTATCTCATATCAACAATACACTTCTGGCAGTGTCCTTACACAGGCGACCCAAGACATAAACCAATACTTCCCTGACTTGAGTTTCTCTGCTTCATGGGTCTTTGTTGCAACATGGGATAGAGTTGCATACTTCTACAATTCAGGAACAGTAAGTAGCACAATTTGGTACCTTGGAGACCTTCATGTGCCCAGTTAAAAATAAAAATCGGTATACCACATGTTTTCTTGCTTTACTAAAAAAAAAAAAAAAATTATTATTTGTCTTTTTTAAGGAAACATCTTTCCAAGTGGTTTTGATTTCCAATGGCCATCTCTCATTTGTTGTAATGAACTATGGTGCAATCGCTCCAACACAACGATATGTACAGGTAGGCACAAGATTACATTGATATGATCTATTGACTTGATTGTGACTAAATAATCAGACATCTGAATGTCTACCTTATCATTAGGCTGGTTATGACACCATCGACTCCAGTCACCATTTCTCAATAACTGGATCACTCCAGAATGACATCACAAGTTTACCATACAGCAGCAATGTCAATGTGCCAGGCAGATGGGCCTTCAGGACAGATCATGGAACACGTGGTTGTCAGTTTAATGGTAAAACAGCTTTTCTGATTGCTTGAAATATTTGCTATTTCCTGGAAGACTATGAATGACTTGTTTAAATGTAATAATACCATGCTAGTGAGCCATAGGTGAAGCCTTCCAGTAATTATACACTTTTTGAGTTTCTATCCATAAACTCTGTTTTAGGTTTTCCAGTGCAGCTGGGAGACTCCTTCTGGAGTGATGCCACCTGTCAGCAGAGATGCTCCTGCACCAGACATGGCATCCAGTGCAGCTTTGAGTCTTGTACTTATTCCCAAGCTTGTCGTCCAGCTGCTTTCCAATACTCTTGTCAGAACATTCAGAGGCAAACATGCACCATCTCGGGTGATCCTCACTACTACACCTTTGACAATCAGATATTTCACTTTCAAGGAACCTGCACATATGTTCTGTCTGAGGTTAGTAATGCTGCTATTGTAGAACAGCTATTTAAAAAAAGTAGAATCTTTTACTTATTCCGAGTTTTGTCATTGTTTAGGCATGTGGAAATGGTTTGCCGTACTATCGCATTGAGGGCAAAAACGAGCATCGGGGTAGTACACATGTGTCATGGACTCGGATGGTCAGAGTTTTTGTCTATAATGAAGAAATTGAACTAGTCAAAGATCACTATTATGAGGCAAAGGTAATAATCACTGTATTGCTGTAATGTTGATTTGAGTTCAGCCATCCACCCATCTTCCTAATGTCTGTTTTTAACATTGTCAAGGTTAATGGGACCTTTCTAGCAACACCATTCACCCTCCACAATGGATCCATCCAAGTCTATCAGTCAGGGTTTTCCTTGGCCATCAGCACAGATTTTGGTCTCCTAGTGACCTATGATGCATATAGCTATGTCACCATCTCTGTACCGTATGACTACCAGAATGCCACATGTGGTCTGTGTGGGAACTATAACCTACATCCTGAAGATGACTTCCGTTCAGTCTCTGGGGAGATCTTGAGCTCAGATGTTGACTTTGCCAACTCTTGGAAGGTAGAGGGTGACACAGATCCTGAATGCCATGATGTCAGGTGCACAGGTCTCGCTTGTGCAGTTTGTACCAACAGTGAAATGAGCCTTTACAGTGACACAAATCACTGTGGAATCCTGGGAGATGTTTCTGGGCCTTTTGCATCTTGCCATTCTGTGTTTTCACCACAGACCTACATAGAGAACTGTGTCTATGATCTTTGCTTAGGAGGAGGGTACCAGCCTATTCTGTGCCAGGCTCTCAATGTGTATTCTGCTCAATGCCAACAGCAGGGTGTACAACTAGGACAGTGGAGACAACCAGGCTTTTGTGGTAAGTGCCATATTTATTATCAGTAAGTATGGCATTCAGCTTAATGTAACTGAAATATTTGGTAAAAGATCCAGAGTTTTATGCATATTGTTATTTCTGCTTTCCATTTTCAGAAATCTTATGCCCTGAGCACAGTCATTTTGAGTCTCATGGCACAAGCTGCCCTGCAACCTGCAGCAACCCATCTGCCCCAATAAACTGTCCCTTGCCTAATCAGGAGAGCTGTATTTGTGATGATGGGTACATCCTCAGTGCTGGACAATGTGTGCCTGAAGGAAACTGTGGCTGTACATTTGAGGGCTTCTATTACTCTGAGGGACAGTCTGTGGTGTTGGACGAGGACTGTGGGAGACAATGTGTTTGCAGTAGCAGGTCAATGGTCTGCTATCAGCACCAATGTGGTCCAGCAGAGGTGTGTGGACTTCATAATGGTGTGAGGGGCTGCAGACCCATCAGTTATGCTTCCTGTTCGGTTGAAGGCCTGGGTTCATACCACACATTTGATGGACAAACTTTCAGATACCCAGGAGCTTGTGGACTGACCCTCGCAAGAGTGATGGGGCCATCCCAACTGCCATACTTTGTTCTGACAGTGGAGAAAGTACCCAGAGGCCTTCAAGACTTTTCCAGGTTCCTAAATTTCGAGGCAGGAGGAACTCATGTTTCCATTGAATTGGGAGAAGGTAGCAATGTACAGGTTAGCACAAAAATCTTTTCTTGTCATTTATTTGGAGCAGTTGAACCTAATTATTAAAAACTCATACGCTAGATCAATTAACTATCATATTCTTCTCAGGTGGATGGACAGATGGTTGGCCTTCCCATCAGTGTTGGTTCCAGTCAGATCCACATCTATCACAGTAGTGTGAGGGGTTTCGTGTTGGAGACAAACTTTGGAGTGACCGTTAGAGCTGACTGGCCTCACATTGTCCGAATCACGGCTCCAACCACTTACAATGGTACGGCTTGGAGGTCTGTGTGGAAACTTGAATGGAAACCCTAATGATGAATTCTACAGCCCGGATGGGGTCCTGCTGGATGATTCCCAGCTATTTGGAGATAGTTGGCGTGATGGATCCCTGTCAGCTCACTGTGAGGACCCAGCAGACATTTGGGAATCAGGACTTTATCAGAACAGTAGTGAGTTCAGTGAGCTCTGCAGCATCATGACAGTGAACGATGGACCGTTTGCTGAATGCAGCAGAACACTAGATCCTTGGCAGCGGATTGAAGACTGCATTCAGATGCTGGAGCAGACGGAGGGTGCCAGGGAGGCTCTATGTGAAGCCCTGCGAGGGTACACACTACTGTGCCAACAGAATGGCATTGCAGTTGGAGAGTGGAGGAGTATCACCCACTGTGGTTAGTATCTTGTGAGGTGGTAAGATTTTCAGAATTAAAACTATATATCTCTTCAAAATTCTGATCATTCATTGCCTTTCCATCCCGTTTTGTCTTGATTATCTCAGATCCCAACTGTCCAGCAAATACCCATTTTGAACTGTGTGGCACATCCTGTCCTGCGTCCTGCCCTAGCCTCTCATTTCCCTTCCAGTGTGCTCTGCCATGCCAGGGGGGATGCCAGTGCGATGATGGATTAGTGCTGGATGGAGATCGCTGTGTTTCCCCACTGGTTGCGGCTGCCACTATCATGGCCGCTATCGGCAGCCTGGAGAGCAGTTCTGGCATGGTGAAGAGTGCCAGTTCCAGTGTGTCTGTGATGGAATCACTGGAAATGTCCGTTGCACACCATCATCTTGCAGTGACCAAGAAATCTGCCGTGTGGTGGAAGGGGAGTATGGCTGCCATCCTCGTCCACACGGTAGCTGTTATGCTTCTGGAGATCCACATTATATCTCCTTCGATAGAACCTACTTTGACTTTCAAGGCACATGCCGATATGTGCTGGCTACAGTGTGTGATGATACCCGTGGACTACAACACTTCCAAGTCGATGCAAGAAATGAAGCATGGAATGGATGGTCTGTGTCAATAACTGTTGAAGTTTTTGTCAATGTCTCTGGGCATCTTGTGCAAATGTCAAAGGACTTGAACGGCTATTCTGCTGTTAAGGTAAGCATGTCCCACTCACTGTAATTTGCCATGGATTATATGTGATATGAAAAACTTTTTTTGTGGTAATTATTGAAAAGAATGGTTGTATAAACAAGCTGAACTTTTTCTCCAATTAGGTTGATGAAGAGATCAGAAACCTCCCTGTTTATCTTGACTCTGGTCGAGTGTCTGTCTACTCCACAGGACAGTTTGTCTATGTCTCAACTGACTTTGGTTTCAGTGTCAGTTTTGGTGGTTCCTGGGAGGTAAACATTGTTGTGCCAGCAGACTACAGTGGAGTTATGTGTGGCATCTGTGGCAACTTTAATGGCCATCCGGAGGATGACTTCCTCACTCCTTCAGGTGCTCTGGCAGCTTCAGTGGACCAGTTTGGTGCAGAATGGATGGTTGAGGATGACATGTCATGTAATCATGGCTGTGGAGACCATTGTCCTTTGTGCCAAGATGAGAGCACACCTCAAGCCTTGTGTGAGATCATCAGAGACAATCAGGGTCCCTTTAGCTTCTGTCACAGTTCTGTAGATCCACAAGCCTACTTTGATAACTGTGTGTTTGATGTGTGCATCTCTGGGAACCACAACGATGTCTTGTGTCGCTCTGTCCAATCCTATGTGAGTGCTTGTCAATCTGTCAATGCCATGGTCTACCCCTGGAGAGAACTTGCATCATGTGGTAAGTGACTGGATATATTTTAAAAGACCAGTGCAATCTCAAATATTTAATAGTGTACATATTATGTTTGATGTACATACTTTATACTTTTTGTTCCATTGCCAGTCATGGACTGCTCTTCAAACATCCCAAACAGTCATTATGAGGTGTGTGGCACCGACTGTGGCCACACATGCGCCAGCAGCATCGATGCTAGTTGTGAACACACATGCTCAGAAGGTTGTTTCTGTGATGAGGGATTTGTGAGGAGTGGAGGACTCTGTGTACCAGTGGAGCAATGCGGTTGCTTGTATGATGGATTCTACTATCATGTGAGGATTAAAACATCATGTTTTTATGTTAAGACTAATTATACAGAGCAGTGGATAAAGGGAAGCACAGCCATAGCATGTTATGGCAACATAAATCATCTTAAGCTCTTATCAAAAAAACTGTGGTGTTACCATTGTACAAAGATGGTCTTATCATAATACTTGCGTTTACATTTACTCCTAAAAATGACACGGTGATACCATGAGTTTTGTAAGTAAAAAACTCACTGGTGTTATGTTATGGAAATGTAAAGTTTGTTGTCTTGGTTGGTTTTGTAGATTGGTGAGCAGTTCTTGGATTCAACATGTTCCCAACGCTGTGAGTGTTTTGCTCCAAATGATCTACGCTGCACTGCATCTTTCTGCCCAGCGGCCATGGAGTGTGTGGTCAGAAATGGACGCCGTGACTGCTTCAGTCCAATGTCCACATGCACAGTCTGGGGTGACCCCCACTACATTACCTTTGATGGGGCTGTGGCCCACTTTCAGGTATGAACGGGTAAACTGCTGTTTTTTGCAGACAACTATCTTAACTGTTGTTTTGTGTCCCAGTAGAGGACAAATGAGTTTAACAGTCAATTTTATTCAAAAGATGGTTATTGGTATTAGAATATCTAAATAGAGTTGGGTTTCAAATGCATTTCATAAATTGAAGAATATTCATATATTTATGAATGTATACAATGTCTTGCAAGATATTTATGTAAGGAATGTGAAATAAATTATGAAGACTATGGCCTGGTTTCACAGGCATGGGTTCAATTAAGCCAGAATTAAGCTTTAATTTAATATGGACATTTAAGTAGCTTTTATAAACATGCCTAGAAAAAACTGGTCTGCATCTTGAAACAAAACAATGGCACTGATATATTTTATGATATATCAGTTCAAGTTGCTTTCAGTTAAAACAGCTCAAACATGCATTTTAATCTGGGATTAGGTTTAGCCTTGTCTGTAGAACTGGGAGTAAGTGTATTGTGTTCATCTTACCAGGGAACATGTTCCTATGAGATCGCCCAGACCTGCGGTAATGTTACGGACAGTGATCTGCAGTTCCGTGTAGTGGCCACCAACAGGCACCGGGGAACATGCTGGTGTCATTTGTGTCTGCAGTGGATGTTTGGTTGTCTCAGCATGAACAACATATGCACATCAGTATTGGGCAGAACAGGAGAGTTAGAGTAAGTTACTCTTTAACTGATGCCAATATAAATACATATTTCACTTTTTCTCTCTTCTTATGTTGACATTTTCTGATTCTCCTCCAGGTTGATGGAAATGCTCTTGACACACCGGCTTATCAAGTCAATGATCTTGTAGAGGTACACGAGGAGCAGGGATTTGTCATTCTAAATGCATTCAATGAATTTATTGTCCATTTTGATGGACATAGCAGCCTTCTAGTCCGAGTGAGTGAAAGATTCTATGGATCTCTATGTGGAATGTGTGGAAATTTCAATGGTAATCCTGTGGATGACAAAGTGCTGCCCAGTGGAGAACTCGCTTCTGATGACGTTTCCTTTGGCCACAGCTGGAAATCAGACACCAGCATTCCCGGGTAAGAACTGCAAGACTTTAGGACAGTCATTTTTACTGGTGGGTTGTGATCCAACTTTTGGGTGATAGATGGAGAAAAGGGTTCATGTGATTTGTGGAGTTCTTTCAGCTCAAACAGTAGGGCAAGGCACTATCAATGCATGGCCATGGTTTGATTTCCAGGAAATACACGTACTGATAAAATGTATGTCTTGAAAGCAATATGAATCATTTGCCATTAAAGCCCCTATTGAATGCAATCAAAGTGAATTGTTTGCTGCTGACAGACTGAAACATTGCATGAATGTAACATATTTGGATTTACAAATAGCCATTGCATTGATTTATCAATGATCGAATCATTCCCTGGCTGAGCCAAAAGGTCTTTATGTACTGTATATGGTTTGCATGCTCTTCTTGTGTCAGAATGAGTTTTACCCAAATTCAAAGACTCTGCTCTGCCAACCCCGATTGGGAGAAACCAAAAATAAAGAGAGAGATTGGCTTCCAAATGTTGATTTCATTCAAATGTTTAATTTTGCTTGTGTTGAGTGCTCAGTGTCCAAATTAAAAACTCTCTCTGTTGAATTATAAACATATAATTGACCTGAAGTGTCCTTGTATTCTTCAGCTGTGGTGCCCGAGACCAGACTGGTAATGTTGATGAGTGTCCATCCAGGCAGAGGTATTCTGATCTCTGTAGTATTATCACCAACACCTCTGGCCCCTTCCAGAACTGCCATCTTCATGTTGACCCGGCACCTTACTTCTACTCCTGTGTGTATGATCTGTGTCTCTACACACGGACAAATGGCATGCTATGTTCAGCTGTTGAGGCCTATGAGACAGCTTGTGCCATCTTGCAGATACAGATCCCAGAATGGCGCTCAGGGTCTGCGGTGCGGTAAGTCAAAAGCACATTTCAGCACAGATTTAGTTGTGATTTTTTTCACCAGTGTTACCAAATAAGGCATGTCACATTGAGCCAGCCGAAACCGATATTGGACTTGACTGCAAAATCATGTAAAAAGTAATCGTTGCTAAACATTTCACATGTGAAGAACTTGGAGGGTTTTTATTTGGAAATGCCAAACATATCACCACCCCCGTCCGGCAATTTATTTCTTATGGTCAGGTGGATGGAACTATCTATGGATCTCAAGGGAGAAAAATAAAAAAATTAGATGACCCATTTACCTTGAGGAGTGCAGACTGATCAGTTCAGGGACCAGAATGTTAACCTCTGTCCCTGTTAAAATGACTCAGTGTCTTTGTGCTGTATTTGATCTATCTTTTCCTCTTAGATGTGCGAGATCGCTGTTCTGAACTCAGCTGCTCTGAGGATGAATGGTGTGGGAAGAAAAATGGTGTTTATGGCTGTTTATGTAACGAAGACCATCACAGACCACAACCTGACTCTTTTGGTTGGTATCATTTAACAATTTCTTTTTTTCATCATTAGTTTTGATATTTCCTCAATGATAATCTTTTGTCTTTTAATCCCCTCTCAGATTTCTCGGAAACCTGCGAAAGCAGCTCTGGCTCCATATCTGTGTCTCGCTGTCAGCTCTTTGAGGCTGGTTTTCCAGCTGATGTCTTACACCTCAATGATCCCGGCTGCAAAGGAACGGTCCGGAACGGCAGAGTGGAATTCCTCTTTGATAATGATGAACACATCTGTGGAACAAATCTTGTGGTAGGTTTAACTATGTATAATCTATTCAATACACCATCTAAATATTTGTAGTGTCTGATAGGACCAACAGAGTTTGATCTGACCCTTTGGGGAACCTCTTGGAGACTTTATGTTATGTTGAGTTATCAAAAATTTCTATTTACACCAAGAGCATAACTAGGCAGAGACTATTTACTCTAACTCCACCGACAGGTATTTAATAGTAGGAATAAAGTGTTCAACAGATCTTTAATTGGCCCATAATTGAAACTGTATGTGGTGTCATCACATTGATCAGACATTGACGTCTCTTATGACCACACTCAAAACTCTGGCTCCCTTCCTGGACCTTCGAGAACCTTTACTGATCAGCAGGTTCACTATGGCAGGGTTAGGGGAAGGTGTAGTGTGGGCTTTAGGGACAGGGACAAGGAATCTCCCACCCTGTATGAAAATAAAGTTTTTATTGTGGTAAAAGTATAGTAGCCATGCCTAAACTATGGTTAGTGTAGCAAAACCAAGGTTCATTTTTTCTAAAGGCAGTAAGGTAGCATCCATTTATCATTATTGCATCTAACTACTTTTCTTTTTTTTACTTGGTGCAAAGAAATTACTGCTGTAGTACAAAAAGCTGCAGCCTTTTTTAAATACCTTGAATTAAGTTTAGTTTGTTATATTTGTTATCCACAGGCTAACGGCACCCACTTCATCTATAACAACTTTATTCTGGGGACACCGAGATCAGAAGGTCTCATCAGCAGAGAGAAAATCCTGAAGCTTAATTTCAGCTGTGCTTATCCTCAATCACAAACACTTTCCATGAATGTGGAAATCAATCCACTGGAGAGGTGCGCGTCAAATACAGATTCTGGTTCAGCAACATTACTGTTATTAACGGAGTAGTTCAACCAAAACTGAATATTAAATGCGTGTGTGTGTATATGTAAATGTAATATATGCTAATATTCTCTAAACCAAGAACATATATGGTTTACACCTAAAGCAGAATTTTACCCATAAAACAAAGTTTTAACACAGATCTATCCATTATTTCAACAGTATTGTGAACAAGACTCTTCCCGCTGGTGAAGGCAGATATCTGGTCCGGATGATCCCATATGAGGATGATGAGTTTACCCGGCCCTTCACTGGTCGAGTGGATGCAGAGCTCAACCAGGAGATGCATGTGGAAGTTCGTGTTGAGGGGGTCGACAGCCGCCAGTTCGCCCTGGTGATGGACACGTGTTGGGCTACACCTGTGAATGATCCCGATTACAGCCTCCGCTGGGATCTCATCCTTTCAGAGTAAAGCAGGGATTCATTTTATTCTTTTAAGCCTGTAGCCTTAACTCAATGAAACACTTAAATACATAATAATCATATACTTTTAGGAGTGCCTTACATGCTTTGTCTTTCAGTATTTCAGAACTAAAGCATGAGATCATTTGAAACAGTTAATACAAAATTGAAAGAATCAATGATTATTGATATTCTCAGGTGTCCCAATCCAAATGACGACACAGTGGATCTGCTGCAGAACGGCGTCTCGACATCCAGCCGTTTCTCCTTCAGGATGTTCATCTTCACTGCAAACTCCACTAGGCTTTATCTGCACTGTGCTGTTCACCTTTGCCTTCGGTCAAGCGATCGCTGCTCAACGGTGAGTTTACAAAACCTCTCATAGTTCATGAAATCATAATGTTACATTTTCAAGAGTAGCTTTAGTAGCCTGTAATTGTGAAATATGTTTTCACTGTGTGTGTTGAATATCAACCTAATTTATCAATTAAATTAGCCAGTGTCTCTGTCTGTGTATACAGTATATGGAGTAGTAAAATGTGGTGGGTAAATGGTACATGTAAAGGTTTTAAAATCTGCAGTTTATAAATCCTTATTGAACAAACACTAATATTAGTTAGGTTGGTGTGTTTTAAGATTTTAGGTCAAATTTACTAAACAGAGCAAATTAGCAAGACACACTAAAGAACACGAACACAGCCAGCCGCAAAAACAACAGAGTCCACATGTTTTCATTGCTAATTCTTCATTATGAGACTAGTAAATTCTATCTGTTAGTAAATCTGGCCTTTAATGTTCAAGGCTGCCCTCTTCTGGAGACTTTTATCTTGTTTGTTCAGTGATATTTAACAGAGATTCACACAGCTGGATTTTGCTCTTTTCTCTATTAGGACTGTGGCTCTGGACACCAGCGGAGAGAGCGCAGGTCTCTGGACTTCCATGACAGTGCTTCCATATCCATGGGTCCTCTGGTGTTGTCTGAAGGGAACACAGGTGAACATCTCATTTATTTCAGTAATTCAGTAAATTAAGGTTTATATGTAGATACATTATATTTCACTACATTTCATTATATCCCGTCCACAGATAAGTGGGTCCCAGAACAAGTGAAGGTATCTGAGGCTTCTTGTGTGTGTGGTTCTCTGATGCTGATACTTGTTCCTCTGATGAGTGTCCTCACACACTTTTAGTTCAGTACCACAACAATTTACACGCAGATTGTCTCAGAGTAGTTTTAATTAATGTGGTACTGATGCTACAATGGTTGTGGGTTTCTAAATCATGCACTTCATGTGGACTAATGAAGGAATTATTATTTACATTTATTTCTATATATAGTGCATTAATTCTGTATTACTTGAGGGAATGTGCTGCTACAACAAAGACCATCAGATTCATGTTTATTCAAATAATACAAAAACATAATTTGGCCATTCCTTTTCTGTGGAGATTTGTGATATTGTTATTGTAGGCAACTAACTAATGTGACTTTCTTTTCATAAAAAATTGTGTTGTATTTTTTTTTATTCGGCCATTTTGTTTAAGGCGAGAAAAAGTAATTATCTAAACGAGAAAAAATAAATACATTTGATGTTTGGCCTCAAAGTCTTTTTTCCTTTTTTTAATCATTTTCATTAAGTAAAAGTATGAGAAAGATTAATAATCATAACATCATCTTTTAGCTGTTATCTTTGCAATTGTTTGACTTATTTTCCATTCGTGATGCTATGATGATATGCATGAGAAGGGTTTTGCTATTTTTGCTTTCAGTTGTTTTTGAAGAATGTTGCAGCACTGGTTGAATAGTTATTTTTATAAAGCAAGATGAGTTGAAGTTCAGTCTGTGTTTAGATTACAAAAAAAAATCTTGTATTGTTGTAGCTTTCAGTGATAGCACTTGAAGAGAAAGTGAAAGAGCTTGTAGGACAGAGAGTAAGTTCAGATTGAAGTATTGCTCTGACACTGTCCTCGATTGATCCTTTAGTGTGAGAGCAACATTAATATTAACATTAATAACTGTTGACCACTGAGACACACTGCTGCATTTATGCAATATTCAGATAAAACTGTTAGAAGATTTCTGCATTTGATCATAAACAAAAAGCAATGTCAGTTGTCAATTACCGAATGGTGTGATTCGCATTGCACATTCCTGTCAAACTTAAGATAAATATTTGAGCTATTAGATAGATAAAGTTTGATAAAGTATAATTTAATATAAAGTATGAATAGTTTTTTTGTGTTTTAACCTATAAAAGGGATTGTGTTCCAGTTGGTCTCTAAGGGTTAATGTTGAACATGTGAAAGACTCTTTGACCTGGTATGTCGAGTTGTACTGTAGTATTGCCAGGATTCAGAAGAACAGGTCTTTAAATGTGTCAGATATACAATAGCTTATCCTCTTCTTCTTAACCTTTTTTCCACTGGACCACAATATGGTCACGGCCGCATGCCATTTATATATGACATCGCCCATGCAAACCAATCAGATTTAATGTTATGGTATCAACAGATGGTATTATTATTATATAGATGTTGCACACTGTGGGATTACAATTTTAAGAATCTGAAAAATGTAAACTCGTCGGGCAGCTTGTCGAGGTGTTAAACATTTGTGCTGTGAGTGCTTATTATTTTCCCTAGTAACTTACAACAAAGATAAAAGACTTATTTATTTTATTTTTAATAGAACAAAAGTAAAGTGACTGTCTCAGCCTTCCTTTGGGGGACACTGGTTAAGTACACTCACATTCACTTCTCCATTCTCTAAGGGTTATGATGTCTGCTATGACTGATGTTTTCACTGGAAGATGGAGATGTTGCACAAAGTTTGTAAATCACCTACAGGGACAGAATAGGACACACAGACCAGATTTCTAATATTAAATCTGTTTAGATATGACTAAATATTACAGATCAAATACTTAGAAGATATCTACATTTAATCATAAACAATCAGCAATACTGTACGTCAGTAATCAATGACCATATTGTGAGATTCAGATTGCAAATTCCTGTCAGATGTGTTATGATAAATATACGGGCAATTCGAATAAGTTTGATAAGGTAGAAAGTAATCTAAAGTATGATCTGATTATTCTGATTATTCCAGTTGGTCTCTAAGGGTTAACATCACGTGAAAGACTCTTTGTCCTGGTATGTCATGTTGTAGTTTAGCCAGTAAATTCAGTTTAGCAGGTTTTTAAATGTCAGATTGACATTAGCTTATTTCTCATTTCACATCCACATAGTTACACATAGAAGCAGTTCATGCTTTATACTACTTTCTACTTTATCAAACTTATCTAATAGCTCAAATATTTAACATTTAATTTAATATCCAACAATATTATTGATCTGCCTGCATTGATCTGAGAACTGAACTGAGCTGGACGATGACATCATGGTTTTCTCCAGAGCGGATATATTTAAATAAAGTGAATTAACAACTTTTACAACTAAATGAAACATCACTGAACTTACTTAAGCTGGGCTGTGACGCTTCTTTCTTCTGGAAACAAACTTTGTTGCATTTTGTTATCTCTATGTAAAACTGCTTTGAAACACTCTGTATTAATTGTATAAAGCGCTATATACATAAATGTGACTTGACTTAACATCCATTTACCTTAGAGACACAAAAGCTCATGATGATCATTTGGGTCAAACTTGTCTCCATTTCAATTCAATTAGTTGCTAATCAGGGTTTGTTTAGGGAATAATTAAACAATATTCGTCCTCTTCAGTGTGTCTGTTTGGTACATGAGGTTTGAGCTTCACTGAGAGCCAATAGATACGATCAGCCAACAATGTTCAGGTTAGTGCTGTACACTCATACAGGAGTGTCTTTTATTGTCTTTATCGATAATAATAATCACATAATCATTATCTACTCAATTCTTTATGATTGATTATTTTGCCCATTTGTAAAAATGTTCAGAAACTGCAATCACCATACAGTATATTTGCCATTGTGTGATAATGCAAAATAAAATAAAAGACTGTTAATGCAGTGACAGTCACGTACTGTATTTGGGGAATCCAGATCAACTACATTTGCAAAAATGAATGTAAAAACCCACTGACAACTGCACTTTGGTGACTTCATCATTGTCTGGAATCCATTCTGTTGGTTTCCTAAAACTCTGAAATGTTAAAAAAGACAGTGAAGCTGAATATCAGGTTAGACTACACAATCAATCATGCTCATACTTTACTACACAGTTCAGAGGATAAAATGTTCTTTATATGTTAGTGCCAGATTTACTGCGTGCGAATTAAAACTGGTTAACTTTATAACTAATGCAATAAATAAATTAACACTAAACAATTATTTAAAATACACTCCTGCTCATCAATTCATGCTTCATAATACATTAATGTTCATTTATTCAGCTTGTCAAAAATGTATTAGTATGCATAATTAAACAATTTTAATTTTAGTATGCATAATTTATTTTTTGATTGCTAACACACTAGAACTGATACATTCATAATAACAATTCATTCAGTTCTTAAGACAACAACACATTTCTCAAAACTGTAAACACATCTCACCTGTTCTCACATAACAATTTTTTCACACTCACATTTTTCACCATTGTTAAACCATGTTCACATTCAGAAGACACAAAAACAGATTATAATTAACTCAAGCATTCACAATGAGAACTCAAATGTATCCATGCATGAACATTATAGAAAAACTGATGACACACTTATCAGAATCTCAAAGATGCGGCCAAGGTGTATCAGGGATGAACTTTAAAGCTTTTGATGAGACCATAATTTAAACTAATAATTATTGCATCATTAAATTAACATGGATTTTGGGTCACTCACTGTGTGTTTTAAGGTACTATTTTTGCTTTTGGAAAAGAGCTAAACAAATTCATAAAAAACGTTCCATCTAAATTCACATCTATTCGAGCACAGAGTGAAAGAATGTATTTCTGAATGCAGGTGTACACAAGGAAACTGTCAGTCTAAATAACAAATATCTCAATGTCACGTGAAAAAACTGGTTTAAGATAATGTTGAGAAATTACATCTAGTTCCAGTAAAGATCCACCTACAGGTATATAAGACACTGATGAGATCGTGAGATCTGCAGTTCAGCATCACTGTGTTGAGATTGCTCTGCAGCAGCATCTGACCTCAGGTAAAGTTTCTTCTGTTTTATCCTGTTTGACTGTTTCTTATTTAAGTGGAATGTTATAGTTCTTTTAAATATGTGCACAACAAAGAAATAATAAAAACAACAACAAAATATAAGAAACATATTTTGTGTGTGTGTAGGTGGTGTTTCGTCACAATGAGGTTTCTGATCTCACTGTGTGTGTCGCTGCTGCTGATTAATGGTGAGTGTTTTAGAATCTGTCATATACAATTCAGTGATCTACACTGCAGTTCTATTGTAACACACACATGTTTTGCAAACAAAACACCGAAGCCAGACACAATGTGTTTGAAATTTGTGACATTAATGAACTGCACAAATCTCAGAACACTTGCTTGCTTTGCGTTCAGTCATTATATCAGAACAAATCCCTCGCAACACACTCATGTCATTTCCATCCAAATGCATTAAATGAATAAATGTCTGACGATCTTTATATCTTGTTTCATATGTTCTATATCACCTGTGCAGGGAAATATATTTACATGTATCCTCTGTATATGTAAGAATTTTTTTTTATGTAATAGTCTATTCTTTTTTTTTTTCAGTTGTAAGTACTGTAGCAAGAGACGACCACAATCCAAACCACGGAAACTACAACCACGGACATAACAACTGGTAATTAAATGTGATATATTATTTTGGAAGATTATGTATTTATTTAGGAGGCTTAATATGTCATATAAACCCTATGGTATATAGGAAATTAAATATAAAATGCCATGTGTTACAGTTGCAGTTGTAACATATTCCAATACTACAATTTGATATATTATCATTTTGATTTGATATATAGTATTAGGCTATGTAAAATATTTGCTCTTATTAATTGACAGAGGTACAGTAGTTTGCAGCTGAGGGGAAGCCATTCCTGGGCAAAGAAAAGACTAATAATAAAAAATAGTAAAAATTCCATAGTGAGGAATCTAGTTTATAGATCAGGTGGTACATCCAGACCTATTGTGTCCCTGGTTGGTCAATTTTTTACAATATTTCCGTCATAAGAGTTGTTTTCGATGTCTCCAAGTTGCTTCGGCCTAAATATTAAATCTATTTCTTTATGCACTTCTTGTAAGTATTTAATTCATCCTCATTTCACCACCCCAATACGCTCTTATGCATGAACCCTGCTGACGTATGTCCGAAAGAATCTCAGCCAGCTTCTTTACTTCCGCAAGCGCGTTCTGCAGGCAAAGGATATAGCAGCAAAACTTTAATAAAATTCATTTTCTCAGAAACGGAGACAGCGATTTTAGAAACTGATTCGCTTGTCGGATTTCGCACGATATGAGAGAATACTCACCCTCAAAGTTGTTGATGTAGCCGAAATATATCATTTAAAGCCCTTCTTATTTTTACTCTAATGTGTAACAGCTAACTGCACAGTGTTGTTAACATCATTCACGTTAACCGCAGAACGTTTTTGTAAACCACAAGAGTAATCTCTCCACCTAACGCAAAACCGGCTTCTGACGCGGCACCAGATGTAACTGGGCGTGCTGAGACAAACCCGGAAGCGATCGTGCATAGAGCCTATATCTTCTCTTTCATACAGACACAGATGTTAGATGTTTACCTGAACTCTTGTGTTTGTCACCTCAGTGAATGAGCCTTTTTTTCTCTCAGAACCAACAACTGATCCATGCTATGATTATAACACTCTTGATGAATCCTGGAGAGACATACGGCAAAGCCCATATCAGTACTTTGAATATGATGACACTCTTGTTGAATGGAGCGGCTGGTATCGGCTGTATCTGAATGGAGAAAGTGCCCAGATGTCTGAGTGGTGTGTGAGTGATGTGGGGTGTGGAGGTCAAACTGCACTACATCTCAACGGTTCTCATCCAACACTTGAGGATGGAGTGGTGACCCGTGAAGTCATGGGAACTCCTTCATGGTGGTATTGGGGGTTTTCCAGTTATTGTGGCGCCTACAATTCCTCATCCATCCGAGTCAAAGCCTGTCCAGGAGATTATTACGTCTATGAATTTGTCAAACCCGTCACATCAGCTCCCAGGGCCTATGTACTGTGCAGGTACAATATTCAATCTTATCTTTTGGTTTTATGTAAGTATAATGTGTAAATGCTCCAATTATTAAATAATTTAACATGTTTTGCTTTATGAAATAAGGATGTTTTAGCTAGAAATAGTGGTGTGCAGTTTATTATCCATTCTGTATAGTAGGTTATGTTACAGATCAATAGCATCTAGATCTCTTTGTTACACAATTCCTCAAATCACACTTTAGGCAATTTGTTCACTAATTAATATATAAACTTACAATGTATATGAAAACATTGTGATATTACTCCACAATCCTCTTCTGAGAAAAAGCACAGTCCTCTTGTCATATGTAGCCCCTCCTTCAGGTGTTGCATTTTACATGGTTCTGTCAGACAGACTTGCCTCACTTTAGCCTGACAGACAGTACACCACTGGTTGGTCAAAGTTATGTAATGAACCATCATAACTGGTCTTATGGTATAAAACTCTGTAATACATTTTAACAGTACTTTTGCAAACTCCATGACAGTTGCTTTCCAAAGCATCAGCAGTGATCCCTGCAACAACTATGAGTCTCTGGATCGTCCCTGGAGAGCCAACAATGAAAGTGGAGATTACATTTGTGATGAACTTTTCTCCTGGAATGGCTGGTACCGGCTTTTCTACTATGGAATGGACATCCGAATGTCAGAGACCTGTATCAGTTCATTGACCTGTAACACATACTATAATCTGTGGCTCAATGATCCTCACCCTCAGATAGAGGATGGAGTGGTGATCAGGGAGGTCTGTCGCTGGGTCTTATTGGGGAAGCTGCTGTGAATACAAGACAAAACCCATCAGAGTGAAAGCGTGTCCAGGCAATTACTATGTCTATGAACTTGTGAATCCACAAATATGGTGTTCAGGATACTGCACAGGTACTATGATTTTCTCATTTCAGTATTTTAAACCATTTTGTAAATGATTTCTGTCATGACATGAATTTCCTTCTTTTTAGATGTCAGCACTATTTCACAGGCGGTTTCCACTGTGAGTCCAGAAGTATTCACTGGATCTACCATCACCTTGAGTAAGTTGTAATAATATAGATGAACAAATATATGAGTATTATTAAAAATAATCAGGTTTTTTTTTAGTTTAAATGGTCATTTTTATGCACAAACATTTTCACTATTACACAGTCGCATTGTGTTTATTTGTTTTGGTCTCATCATCTATCACTCTAACAGATTATGACCCGTGTAATAACTACAACACACTCGACAACTACTGGAGAAGCACACTCAATTACTGGTATATATATGGACACATATCTGATCATGATGACACTCGTGTAGAATGGGACGGCTGGTATCGGCTCTTCATTAATGGATCAAGTGCTCAGATGCCTGAGTGGTGTTTTTATTATATGTCATGTGGAGGTTATAGTTCTCTGTATCTTGGTGACTCTCATCCTCGGGTAGAAGACGGAGTTGTTACTCGTGAAGTTTACGGTACTCACTATGATCAGTGCAGTCGCTACAGATCCGACCCAATCCAAGTCAAAGCTTGTCCTGGAAATTATTATGTCTACAAATTGACCAGGCCGCCTCTTTCAATCCCAAATCCTGTATATTGTGCAGGTACATTCATTAATTTTTCTATCTGAGATGATTGTCATTAGTTGTATTGATTTATATACATATAAATTAGAATATATTTAATCTGCAATGCTCTCTTTATATTTTTTCCTCAATAGTGTCTTTCTCCACCTCAAGTGTCGACCCCTGCTACAACTATACCAGTCTGGATGAGCCTTGGAGATCCACAGACAACTCTTACTATAATAACTATAATTACTATAGCATGTGTGATTATAATGTGGAGTGGAATGGCTGGTACAGAATGTTCAGACAATGGTGAAAATGCTAAGATGCCAGAATCATGTGTAAATCGGTACATGTGTGGCACTAATGAACCGCTGACGCTCAACGGACTCGCACCCACAGCTGGAGGATGGAGTGGTCACCCGTCAGGTCTGTGTCTCCACATGGGGTGGCTGCTGTACTTACAAATCCCACCCTATAAGAGTCAAAGCCTGTCCAGGAAATTACTACGTTTATGAGATTGTCAAGCCAATGTTTTGTGGAGCTTACTGTGTTGGTGAGCACTTACTCATGTGATCTTCAGCCATTTACTTTTCTGGATTTTGTGTGAATTAAAATGAAATGATTGCTGTTAATATAAAATGTTCCTAATACCAGATTCCTCAAACCAGTCCATCTCATCAACAACAGAGACGATCCCATCCATAGGATCCATTACTCCACCAATCACAACCACCGGTAAAGTATTATCTTACTTCCTTCATAAACTCTCTTGAGCATCTTTGGTAACACTTTATTTTACGACCCGCAAACAACTGCATAAGTAAATCGAAATCACAGTGTGCGTTTACATAATTGTAGTGTACTTCTGTGTAGGTACAAGGGAACAATATATTGAGTTTTGGTTAATAAAGGGTTAACAAGCAAATAATTTATAATGTAATTATTTTAAAACGTCTTGGTTACATATGGTAACCCTCGTTCCTTGAGGGAGGAAACGGAGATGTAGGTTATGACTGACCAATAGGAATCTTGCCAGAGAGCTAATTTACTTTGAGTGAAACTAAAACAAGCCAATGCACATTGGAGTGCAATCATTTGCATCAGCTGTGGTGCCTCATTAGCGCAGGTATATGCTGCTGCAATTGCACTTCAGTTTCTTGCTGAGGAACCAAGCCTGAGAAAGCTGGCCCCGACGGGCGGCAGCAGATGTGGCGACGGGACCTACAGTCCCCTCCAAATGTATAGGAAAATAAGACAAATTTCTTTGTTTTTGTTGTTCACTGAAGATATTTGGGTTTAAGATCGAAAAGATGAGTATGAGACGATAGTTCAGAATTTCAGCTTTTATTTCCGTACCTCATTCGGCCGCCTTTCTTTCCAATTTTCTGCTGCAAACGATTGGAACAATTTAGAAAGAACCCTCAAATTAGAATCCTTCATACCTATTACTACTTTTAAAGCAACACTTTCTAAACTACTAATGGACCATTGTACATGCTAATATAACATCTTGTGCATAATCAAATGATCAGCTATGTTTGAAATAACTTACACCGCACCATGTTAGTCATGCTATTTCAGGATATCTATCCTCCAGCTATACTGCTTGAGTTCTCATTTAGTACTTTAAAGTTACTTTTAATTCTTGTACTATGTTCAACATTTAATTGAACCTGAAAATATTTGTATGTGTGATTATTCACTTGAATGTTGTACACAATGTGTAACTTTATGTTGCCTTGCACTTTTAGCCTTGTCTAGGCCAGGTCGTGGTTGCAAATGAGAACTTGTTCTAAACCGATTAACCTGGTTAAATAAAGGCAAAATAAAAAATAAAAATAAAAAAATTTCCTGGTATTCACATCTAAATGTGTTAAACAACTCACGACATACCACCCTTTGTTTGAACCATTTTTCAAGTGAGCAAAAGTATTGGAACAAATAATCTTAAAGTAAATACAATTTAACATTTGGTGGCATAACCCTTGCTTGCAATAACTGCCTCAAGTCTGCAACTAGGGATGTATGGATTCACTCGCAACCGGTTGAAAATCGATAAAAATGTTAACGATTCAAGTCGGTTGAAATGTTAAACGAATTGCGATACACGTTTTAAACAGCATGGGCGTTTTCCTGAATAGCCCACTGTGAAGTTGTGAACCTTGCTTTACAGGCACAATAGCAGCGAGGCGCACGCTGGCGCGAACAGTGAGTGTTTTCACTTCATTCCTAAGGAACTTGAGCTTGTGTGAGCACTCAAAGTAATGAACTGAAAACGCTTGGTTTGCTAATTTTGTTAACTGACGTCCTAGTAACATTACCCTTGACTAAGTAACTTTAACCCAATCCGATCGTGGTTCAAGTGTTATTATTCCACAAGATTTATGGATAAGCTGTTTGATTTATAATTATTAGGATTATTTACACATACCCTACTGTGCACGAGCATAGCTGTTCCTCAATTTGTGTTTCCCATTTAAATGGTCAGCATATGAGGCGCTGCTGCTTGTGCTGGAGACTATAACGTTAGGCTTTAGCTTCAATTTTTAAGAAATTATTCTCTAATCGGTTGCATATTATATCTTGAATATATCCCTCGAATGAAATACTGCAGCCGCTATTGTCTTGCTCTCTCAGATATTTCACTTGTTTGCTGAAAATGACTAATTATCTCATTGGGAATGTCTGACACCGGTGCATCCACACTTTAATAGATGTGCCAGCCGTGAAAGCTTGACAGGCGTAGCAACAGTAACTAGGGAGGGCGGGGCTTCAGCGAAGGGTCAATTCTATAAAATATGTATTTTTAATATTTCCTTGACAACAGCTCCCCCTGTTGACCCTTGTTACAACTACACAATCCTGGATGATTCCTGGAGAGCCACCAACAATCAACATTCCCTCTCAAATAATGTGTGACACTGCATTCAGCTGGAACGGCTGGTACCCGACTCTTCATTCAGGGTCAGAGCGTTCAGATGCCAGACACATGTGTTGATGAGTATAGTTGTGGCACTCATGCTCCTCTGTGGCTGAACGGAGGACATCCAACAGTTGAGGATGGAGTGGTCACTCGAGATGTCTGCGGTCACTGGAGCAATAACTGCTGCTATTTCCAATCCAATCCCGTTAAAGTCAAAGCCTGTCCAGGAGATTATTATGTCTATGAGTTTGTGAGGCCAACTGACTGCCATTTGGCATACTGTGCAGGTAAATAAATTGACATGTGCCCTTCGTTTATGAAAGAGATAATAATTGTTTATTTGAATCTAATATTTATAATTCATTTCAGATTCGAACAACATAAACACTACTACCACTGTCATGCCAGAGACAACCACAACCGAAACTACAACAACTGAAACTACAACTATGGACAATACAACGGGTAATATAATATATTAAGCGACAATCTGGAGGATTATTGTTTGGCATGAGCAAATCAGATCCATGTTATAAGTTTGTGATGCATGTAAATAATTTAAAATAATTGACTAGGCCATCCTGTATTAGGAGCTATATTTGCACAGTTTTGATTTCCTGTGGCCTCAATTTAATATGACTGATAATAAAATTGCCTATATGGCCTAACAAATTCTTTTAAATTATTTTCATCATGCAGAGATTGCAAATGTTATGTGATGGGATAGTGATCCAGGAAAGTTTTCTTAACGTAAATAGAACGTTCCCTTAAAGGGATACTCCACCGGCTTTTCATATTTTTCATATGTTATTCCCTTAGGTTGCACAGTATTGTCCATCAGGTAGCACAGAATTGTCCAGAATTAATGTAGGCTACTGAGCAACACCGTATGTCCACTAACTGTACTGTGAACATATAGATGCATACTTACTTGCACATACTCGTGACGTAGGTCTTTGTGTCGCACAGAGTTCCACTTAAAGGGAGCCCTATAGACCTGTTTTATCCGCATCTTTTGGCGCCAGAGAACTCTGTCTATTGTGGCCAAGCTGACATCAATGCTCTCAAAGTTGACATTATCAGCAATGACTTTATCTCTGATTTCCCGGAGACTGATGAGGTTGTTCTCACAAACCATATCCACATCAAGGTGTTCTTGTGATGCTGTAAATATGGCAACCCTCCCACCTCTATATGGCATTTTTCAACTACTAAAGAAAGAAACGTGTTGTCAATTTAAATGTTTTACAATACAGTAACAACTGATTTAAAACCAACAGACTACTTTCACAGGATTGTAAAATTGTATTGTGACAAAGAAAGCAATAGAGTACAATACCTGTTGTGTTGTCTGAATGCCCTGATAATGGTGGCCACGGTGAAACTACCCAGGTTTGGATGGACTCTTAGTCCTGTTTCAGCCATTGTCATGCAATGGACAATGACATGGTCAATGACTGTTGCTCGCATCTCGTCCGTAATGATGGTGCGAGTTTGTCTTGTTCTCCCTCCTTGACCTTCTCCTCTCCCTTGTTGGCCTCCTCCTCTCCCTTGTTGGCCTTCTCCTTTCCCTTGTTGGCCTCCTCCTCTCCTTCCTCTCCCTTGTTGGCCTCCTCCTCTAACCTTGTTGGCCTCCTCCTCTCCCTTGTTGGCCTCCTCCTCTAACCTTGTTGGCCTCCTCCTCTCCCTTGTTGGCCTCCTCCTCTAACCTTGTTGGCCTCCTCCTCTCCCTTGTTGGCCTCCTCCTCTAACCTCTGTTGGCCTCCTCCTCTAACCTTGTTGGCCTCCTCCTCTCCCTTGTTGGCCTCCTCCTCTAACCTTGTTGGCCTCCTCCTCTCCCTTGTTGGCCTCCTCCTCTAACCTTGTTGGCCTCCTCCTCTCCCTTGTTGGCCTCCTCCTCTAACCTTGTTGGCCTCCTCCTCTCCCTTGTTGGCCTCCTCCTCTAACCTTGTTGGCCTCCTCCTCTAACCTTGTTGGCCTCCTCCTCTAAACTTGTTGGCCTCCTCTTCTAACCTTGTTGGCCGCCTCCTCTCCCTTGTTGGCCTCCTCTCCGGGAGATGGCAATTCGGTCGCTGGAGATGGCAATTCGGCATCGAGATGTCGTTCTTGCTCATATTCAAAGTTTGGGGTTGAGACTCAGACACAAAAAAAGAGTGTGTTAGAACCAGTTCAGAGAACTACGTTTCTGGGTGTGGTAAGGAGATTCCGTTACGATGCGGGCACACATGTATCCCGCACACATCAACTCTATTCTAACCATGGTATCTGGAATAAGACTAGGCCAAGCCATCACATTTCAAAGACTGCTGGGCCTCATGGCAGCGGCATCAAACATAATACCTTTGGGCCTTGTCCATATGAGGTCCCTTCAGTGGTGGCTAAAAGCCAAGAGGTTTTCCCCGAGGGGAAAGTCATTCCGTGTTGTCAGGGTTACGCGCAGATGCCTTCGTTCCCTAGTAATTTTGGAAGAAAACTTGGTTTCTGTCCCAAGGACCAGTGTTAGGAGCATCATGTCGCCGGAAAACCGTTTCGACAGATGCCTCCCTTACTGGTTGGTGTGCGGTCATGGATGGCCGCTTTGCCAGGGGTCTGTGGCAGGACCCATCATCGTTCTTGGCATATAAATTGCCTAGAGATGTTGGCTGTGTTCAGGGCTTTGAGGAGCTTCCTTCCAGACATCAAGGGTTATCATGTCTTGATACGTTCGGACAATACATCAGCGGTGGCCTATCTGAACCGACAGGGGGACTCAGATTGCGCCCTCTGTCCAGACTGACGCATCATATAATTTTATGGTCTCAAGGGATAATATTATCCATCAGAGCAATATATATGCCGGGGGTTCAGAATCAGGGAGCAGACATCCTGTCGAGGCAGGGGCTGAGGCCCGGGGAATGGTGACTTCATCCAGATGTGGGGTTGGATGCCATGGTACAGGCCTGGCCGAGGCTTCACCTCTACGCTTTTCCCCAATCACTCTGCTTCCGGGAGTCCTGGAGAGGGTCCGTCAGGAGGGCATCAATCTTCTTCTGATAGCCCCGTTCTGGCTGGCCCGAGTATGGTTCTCAGACTTTGTGTCACTCCTGATCCTGGTCCTCTGAGGAGGGATCTTTTGTCTCAAGCGGAGGGCACAATATTCCCCCATTGCCCGTAGCTGTGTAAGCAGTGGGTCTAGCCCCTGAGGGGCTAGGTACTTGAGAAGCTGGATTATCAGTAGGAGTTGTTGAAACCATACTTGGCTCTAGCGCTCCATCTCAGCGAGTTGCATCCAGGAGATTGTATGGCCTTAAGTGGAATGTGTTCTCAAATTGGTGTAGAGAACATGATGTAGATCCAGTCAACTGCCAGGTAGCTTCAGTTCTGGAATTTCTTCAAGACCGCTTCTTGGCGGGTCTCTCCCCTTCCACTTTAAAGGTATACGTGGCTGCCCTTACGGCTTTCCATGCACCTTTAAACGATGGGCCTTTTGCTCATACGGTTTCTCCGTGGTACTTGTAGAATGAGACCGACAGCTAGGTCCAGGGTTCCTGCCTGGGACCTGACAGTGGTCCTCGAAAGTGTTATCCCTGGCCCCCTTCGAACCACTTCAGTCGGCTTCATCGAAGGTCTTGACTTTTAAAATGTTTTTTTTTTTTCAGCTATTACCTCTATTAAAAGAGTAGGAGATCTCCAAGCCCTGGCATTGACACCAGCCTGCTTGGAGTTTGCCCCTGGTGGAGTAGAGGCCATTTTACACCCTAAGTCTGGTTATGTGCCGAAGGTGCTCTCTAATGTGGCTCAGTCTACAGTCCTTCAAGCTCTTCATCCTCCACCACATTTGTCCTCTCAAGGTAAACTCTTAAAGCTCAATTTGCTTTGTCCTGTCAGCATTTTAAGAGTTTACCTTGAGAGGTCCTCTTCCTGGAGGAGGTCGGACCAACTTATAGTGTGTTTTGGATCACCTAGGAAGGGACTACCTGCTTCTAAGCAGACTATTAGCAATTGGATAGTTCAGGCTATTACGTTTCCCTATAGGGTGCGTGATTTACCTTCACCCTTGGCTATTAGGGCTCACTCTACCAGAGGTATAGCATCCTCTAGGGCCCCATTCATGAGATCTGTGTGGCAGCCGAGTGGGCTTCTCCTCACACTTTCATCAGATTCTATAGTCTGCACCTCCCTAGTACGCCTGACGCAGACATGCTTTCGTCCTAGCTGAGTGCTAGTGCTGGGCGGTTTGACCAAAAATTGATATCACGGTTTTTTTCAAAATCATAACGGTTTTTCGGTTCGGTTCGGTATTTATTTATTTATTTATTTTTTTTATGCATAGTCAGGTGTTCAATGCATTTTCTACTGGTTAAGAGAGGAATTACTGCAGTAAATTGACTTAGGATGGTCTATTTTACTGTCATTAGTGAATATTGTAGAATAATTCCACACTAGTAATACAGGTTTGCATGGCCCCAGAAAATTATGCTGTTTACAAATAAGAGCCATTCATGATTCTAATGAAGTGAGGAATCAAAATGCAAAGACAACTGCAGTCAAAATACAGAACTTTTATTTTAAACAACACAATTAGAACAACTTGGAATACTTTTGCTAGTTCAAGTACAAATCCACGAACATTATGTGCATTCAAGTAAATATAAAAGGAAATCTTGTCTTGCATTGCTTTTGAGGTCTATTAAAGAAATTAAAACAAAATTATGCAACTTGCATTTGTTATTCCTTCAAAAGTATTGCTTCGAAACCAGAACAAACATAAAATAAATATAAAGTGCTAACTTACTTGGCACACAGGATTATCTTGTATAATGGAAACAATATTTGGCTTGACTTTTCTTTAGCTTTCCCTGTGTTACACGCTGATGTGGAGGGCGCTAAATCAGCGGCGGACTTTAATACATTCTTGATATTCCAAGACATGTTTGCGGCTAAGGCGCTGGAGCAAATTGCTTGTGTTGCCGGGTCATTCTCCCCAGCGGAGAATTTTAGCCCGACAGCACTAACATAAAATGGTTGTTTGTTCGACGTCGGATTTTTGGAAAACAAAAAACCTCCAAACAACAGTCCCGGCTCCTCTTTTTGGCACAAGTTCTTCTTCGGTGTCATCACTGTCATGTTGTACTAATTCTTCAGCATCCATCGTCCATGTAACGTAACAGAGCGCTGCTGTTTGTTTACCCTCGTCGGTGCTCGGTAGTGCAACGGGTAAAGGGTCCGTCTGAAACAGTGTCGCGCACTGCCACTCTATGGTCGCGCAGCGTAACGGTCGTTCCGAACGTTGTGTAATTAAATACACCGGTATGGCGGTTTATTCAAAATCAAAATCGTGACGAAAATATAAACCGGTTTTCGGTTTGAACCGGTTTACCGCCCAGCACTACTGAGTGCCTATATTAGTTTCACTCCGGGACAAGCCTATTTGGTGCATGGCCTAGTGTGGGCATTCGTTCCCCAAAGTGTAGATTTTCGACGCAGTGTTGAGTTCCCTCGAAAGGGAATGTCTCGAGTTATGACTATAACCCTCGTTCCCTGTGAAGGGAACGGAAACACTGCGTCGTTCTGCCACGCCCTCGAGGACTTAGAGCATCTTGCTTCATCACAAGGCTGGTATGTGTTGTGCCAGCGTCGCTTTTATGCTTCTGGTCACTGACGCAACACCAATCAAGATTGAATTAATTTCATTAGTACTTCAGAGGTGCACACTAAGGGAGTGTCGATTCTCGATGCAGTGTCTTGTTACCTTCTCAGGGAACAAGGGTTATAGTCATAACCCGAGACGTTTTATTTGCAAATCTCATTTTTTTATTTGTGAGTTTAATATTTTTTAGTGAATCTCTTTAAATTTATTTGTGGATCTTAATCTATTTATTTGGAATAATGCAACAATCCTACCCCCATAGGGATTTAAAGGAAACACTTGTTGTAAGTTAAGTATTTAATTCATCCTCATTTCACCATGCCAATATCTCCTCTTTCATACAGACACAGATGTTAGATGTTTACCTGAACTCTTGTGTTTGTCACCTCAATGAATGAGTCTTTTTCTCTCAGAACCAACAACTGATCCATGCTATGAATATAACACTCTTGATGAATCCTGGAGAGACATACGGCAAAGCCCATTTAAGTACTATGAATATGATGACACTCTTGTTGAATGGAGTGGCTGGTATCGGCTGTATTTGAATGGAGAAAGTGCCCAGATGTCTGAGTGGGGTGTGAGTTTTGTGGGGTGTGGAGGTCAAACTGCCCTGTATATCAGCGGTTCTCATCCAACACTTGAGGATGGAGTGGTGACCTGTGGAGTCGTGGGAAATTATTGGTGTTATTGGGGGAGTCTCACAGTTATTGTGGCGCCTACAGTTCCTCATCCATCCGAGTCAAAGCCTGTCCAGGAGATTATTACGTCTACGAATTTGTCAAACCCATCATATCATCCCCCTGCCTATGTACTGTGCAGGTACAATATTCTTATCCTATATATCTTATAATATCTTATCTTTTGGATTTTTCTGTCATGATAAAGTGTAAATGCTCTTACTATTAGATAATTTAACATGCATCTTTTGTTTTAAGAAATAAGTGTTTTAGAATCAGTGGTGTGCAGTTCATTATCCATTCTGTATAGTAGGTTATGTTACAGATCAATAGCATCTAGATCTCTTATTACATCTCTTAATTTCTCCAATCACACTTTAGGCGATTTGTTCACTAATTAATATTTAAACTAAAAATGTATTTGAAAAAAATGTGATATTACTCCATAGTCCTCTTGTCATATGTAGCCCATCCTCAGGTGTTGCTCTGTCCCGTTCTACAGGGTTCTGTCAGACAGACTTGCCTCACTTTAGCCTGACAGACATTACACCACTGGTTACAATATAATTGCTAAACATTATGTAATTAACCATCATAACTGGTCTTATGGTATAAAACTCTTATGCTCTTTAGGATGTAATATATTTTAACAGTACTTTTGCAAACTCCATGACAGTTGCTTTCCAAAGCATCAGCAGTGATCCCTGCAACAACTATGAGTCTCTGGATCGTCCCTGGAGAGCCAACAATGAAAGTGGAGATTACATTTGTGATGAAAGTTTCTCCTGGAATGGCTGGTACCGGCTTTTCTACTATGGAATGGACATCCGGATGTATGAGACCTGTATTAGTACATTCGCCTGTAACACAAACTTTAATCTGAGGCTCTATGATCCTCACCCTCAGATAAAGGATGGAGTGGTGATCAGGGAGGTCTGTGCAGGGTATTATTGGGGAAGCTGCTGTGATTACATGACAAACCCCATCAGAGTGAAAGCGTGTCCAGGCAATTACTATGTCTATGAACTTGTGAATCCACAAATATGGTGTTCAGGATACTGCACAGGTACTGTGATTTTCTCATTTATTGAAGTATTTCAAACTATTTTGTAAATGATTTTTGTCATGACATGAATGTCCTTCTTTTTAGATGTCAACACTATTTCAAAGGCAGTTTCCACTGTGAGTCCAGATATATTCACTGGATCCACCATCACCTTGAGTAAGTTGCAATTTTGCAGGACAGTTTAGATGGTAATTTTTATGCACAAACATTTTCACTATTACACAGTCGCATTGTGTTTGTTTGTTTGTTTTGGTCTTATCATCTCTCACTCTAACAGATTATGACCCGTGTAATAACTACAACACACTTGACAACCACTGGAGAAGCACACTCAATTACTGGTATATATATGGACTCATATCTGATTATGATGACACTCGTGTAGAATGGGACGGCTGGTATTGGACTCTTCATTGATGGATCAAGTGCTCAGATGCCTGAGTGGTGTTTTAATTATATGTCATGTGGAGGTTATAGTTCTCTGTATCTTGGTGACTCTCATCCTCGGCTAGAAGATGGAGTTGTTACTCGGTGAAGTTTCACGGCTCCCGTAATGATCAGTGCAGTCGCTACAGATTCGAACCCAATCCAAGTCAAAGCTTGTCCTGGAAATTATTATGTCTACAAATTTACCAGACCAATTCTTTCAATCCCAGATCCTGTATATTGTGCAGGTATATTCATTCATCTTTATATCTGACATGCTTGTCATTAATTGTATTGATTTATATTCATATTATTAATTTGAATGTATTTAATTGGAAATATACAATGATCTCTTTCTCCTTTTCTCTAATAGTGCCTTTCACCACCCCAAGTGTCGACCCCTGCTACAACTATACCAGTCTGGATGAGCCTTGGAGATCCACAGACAACTATTACAGACTATGGCATGTGTGATTATAATGTGGAGTGGAATGGCTGGTACAGGATGTTCAACAATGGTGAAAATACTCAGATGCCAGAATCATGTGTAAATCGGTACACGTGTGGCACTTATGCACCACTGACGCTCAACGGCGCTCACCCACAGCTGGAGGATGGAGTGGTCACCCGTCAGGTCTGTGTTTCCTCATTGAGTGGCTGCTGTACTTACACATCCCACCCTATAAGAGTCAAAGCCTGTCCAGGAAATTACTACGTTTATGAGTTTGTCAAGCCAATGTTTTGTGGAGCTTACTGTGTTGGTGAGCACTTACTCGTATGATCTTCAGCCATTTACTTTTCTGGAATTTGTTTGAATTAAATTGAAATGATTGTTGCTTGATTGTTAATATAAAATGTTCCTAATACCAGATGCCTCAAAGCAGTCCATCTCACCAACAGAGACGATCCCATCCATAGGATACATTACTCCACCAATCACAACCACTGGTAAAGTTTTGTCTTACTTCCTTCATAAACTCTCTTGAACATATTTTTGGACATGTATTTTTATTAAACATGATCTCTTGAAATGTTCCTGTTAATCATATCAAGTAAATTCATAGCTAAACTAATTTCTGCAGAAAATATTTACAAAAATCACATTAGTAAAAAGGAATACAGCTCACAAATGATTATGCAATTCAAACTCTCTATATTTGAATGTAAACAGAATGCATTTTTTAGACAAAGTTAAGCACTGAATCTTTGTTAACACTGAAATCTAAACCACCAGTGTTTCTCAAACTCAGTTCATAACCCCTGTCCGCTACACCTACCATTAGAAAGAGGGAAATTACTGCATTTCCAGACAGATATTTGTAGATTATTACATCTGGATTATATCTGTCTAAAATTACCACAAAAAAATCTTGTTTTGTCAGCTAGATAAGAGATGTTCTGAAAGCTCCACAAATTGTCTTCAACTTCAACTTAAAATGCAAAAGAAACGGGCTTAAGTAAAGAACGTAAACTGTTTCATAACATAACCACTACAAAATATCATTGATTTATTCATTCAAAAAAATAAATATGCAAAATATATATTTTCAATATTTCCATGACAACAGCTCCCCCTGTTGACCCCTGCTACAACTACAATATCCTGAATGATTCATGGAGAGCCACCAACAATCAACATTCCTCTCAAATAATGTGTGACACTGCAGTCAGCTGGAACGGCTGGTACCGTCTCTTCATTCAGGATCAGAGCGTTCAGATGCCAGACACATGTGTTGATGACTATAGTTGTGGCACTCATGCTCCTCTGTGGCTGAACGGAGGACATCCAACAGTTGAGGATGGAGTGGTCACTCGAGATGTCTGCGGCCACTGGAGCAATAACTGCTGCTATTTCCAATCCAATCCCATTAAAGTCAAAGCCTGTCCAGGAGATTATTATGTCTATGAGTTTGTGAGGCCAACTACCTGCAGTTTGGCTTACTGTGCCGGTAAATATTTTTACAGTGTCCTTTGTTTATGTAAGAGATAATAATTATTATTTTTTTTAAATAATTTATTTTTAGATCATTTTTTAATTTATTTTTTTATCTAATATTTATCATTTATTTCAGATACAAGCAACATAAACACTTCTACTACTACTGTCATGCCAGAGACAATGAGCCAATGAAATTACCAATACATGTTTAATACTGTTTATTTTTTCTCTCTCTCAGACAATAGCATCAATATTGCGAGCCAATTTTATCCATTTGGAACTGGTGACTCAGTAAATGGACGCATTGATGATGGGAGTTCATCGGTTATTTGCCTCCAGCAGCCGTTTATATTTTTGGGCAAACGTACAACCATATCTATGTAAGTCAATCTGATATAAAAGGATTTTGTATTTTGAGTGTCTAATGTCTGTAAACTCTCTTTGAGAAAAGGTACATGGGAAAATGACCATTCACTGCAGTTTAAAATACTGTTGCAAATAATTTAGCATATTTTATAAGTGTCCTCCACCTGATAATAAGACATCTTCTATTTCAGGTTAACAACAATGGACACTTGACTTTTGATGAGGCATTCAATAGCTACTCTCCATACCAATTCCCAGCTTATGGAGGGAAAGACCTCATCGCTCCATTCTGGACAGACATTGACAACCGCTGGAATGGTGTTATCTCATATCAACAATACACTTCTGGCAGTGTCCTTACACAGGCGACCCAAGACATAAACCAATACTTCCCTGACTTGAGTTTCTCTGCTTCATGGGTCTTTGTTGCAACATGGGATAGAGTTGCATACTTCTACAATTCAGGAGCAGTAAGTAGCACAATTTGGTACCTTGGAGACCTTCATGTGCCCAGTTAAAAATAAAAATCGGTATACCACATGTTTTCTTGCTTTACTAAAAAAATATTATTATTATTTGTCCTTTTAAGGAAACATCTTTCCAAGTGGTTTTGATTTCAAATGGCCATCTCTCATTTGTTGTAATGAACTACGGCGCAATCGCTCCAACGCAACGAAATGTACAGGTAGGCACAAGATGACATTGATATGATGTATTGAACCGTATTGACTAAATAATCTGAATGTCTTCCTTATCATTAGGCTGGTTATGACACCATCGACTCCAGTCACCATTTCTCAATAACTGGATCACTCCAGAATGGCATCACAAGCCTACCATACAGCAGCAATGTCAATGTGCCAGGCAGATGGGCCTTCAGGACAGATCATGGAACACGTGGTTGTCAATTTAATGGTAAAAATGCTTTTCTGATTGCTTGAAATATTTGCTATTTTTTAGAAGGCTATGAATATATATTATTATATTTTGGCTCCTGCATTGGGTATGGGTTTACGTCCCATCCCTGTGCGTTGAGCCAACCAGATGAACCCGTTGTTTCCAGTGCTGATGGTCTTGTGCCAGCTGCTCTGCATCCTCCATAGCAACTCCGTATTGTTGGAGGTCACCCGCAAGGACATCGGGTGCGGTGTTTACCTCGTGGTCGTCTCCAGCCTGCAGCTCTCGGATCAAACTGGAAAATGGCTCTTGTTGGATGGTCAGGAGGCGGAGAGCCGGCGGGTGCGGCGTTGCGCAGCCAGACAAGATGCTCTGGGCTGGCACGTGCGGGCTCTAAGCACTTGATTGGAAACCCGCTGGGGCCACCTGATGGGCATGTCCTGAGGGCCCTGCTGTCAAGGCCATCTAGTCTTGCAGCCAGTGTCTTATTTAAGGGCCAAGTCTCAGAGTCATAAAGCAGGATGGAGAGTACTGCTAAGTTATAAATCCGGAGCTTCGTCCTGCGGGAGATGGTTTGGTGCCGCCAGAGTGGTTTCCAGAGAGACTGCAGGGCTGACGCAGCCAGGGCTCTTCTGCATGTAATCCCTGGTTTTACACTAGGGATCCCAGATACACAAAATTGCTGACAGGTTCTACAATATCATTGCCAAACCGCAGGGGGGTTGGATGCGGTCCGTCACCAATATACATGCACTTGGTTTTTGTCCAGCTCACCTGGAGGCCAAGCTTCTCTGCCTCTTCACTGTATATGCCCAAAGTATCTCTCAGCTGGCTGAGGGACGTGCTGAGAAAGATGGTATCGTCAGTGTACTCCAGGTCAGTCAGATGGTAGCTGCCGAAGGCCACTCCGGGGGCCCGCTCACAAACCCTGGACATCAGATGGTCAATGATGCAGTTGAAAAGGTCAGGGGCAGCCACACAGCCCTGTCGAACGGCGCTAGAGATGGAAAACCAGTCCGAGTCTCTGCCATTGATACGGACACGACTCTGTGTGTTACTGTAAAGCAGCTCAAACAGGGCAACGATCTTGGGTGGTGCTCTAAGATCATGTAGGATACTCCACAGTAAAGAGTGGCAGACAGTGTCAAAGGCAGCCTGCAGGTCTATGAACCCAATGTAAAGATGGCAATGTAAAGAACTCTTTTGTTACCAAGACCGATCAGAAGACTATGAATGACTTTTTCAAATGTATTGATACCATGCTAGTGAGCCATTGGTGAAGCCTTCCTGTAATTATACACTTTTTGTGTTTCTATCCATAAACTCTGTTATAGGTTTTCCAGTGCAGCTGGGAGACTCCTTCTGGAGTGATGCCACCTGTCAGCAGAGATGCTCCTGCACCAGACATGGCATCCAGTGCAGCTTTGAGCCCTGTACTTATTCCCAAGCTTGTCGTCCAGCTGCTTTCCAATACTCTTGTCAGAACATTCAGAGACAAACATGCACCATCGCAGGTGATCCTCACTACTACACCTTTGACAAACAGATATTTCACTTTCAAGGAACCTGCACGTATGTTCTGTCTGAGGTTAGTAATGCTGCAATGGGTTTCCATTTATTTAGAGAAGAGATAAAATAAAACATTGGGAATCTTTTACTTATTCAGAATTTTTGTCAATGTTTAGGCATGTGGAAATGGCTTTGCCGTACTATCGCATTGAGGGAAAAACGAGCATCGGGGTAGTACACATGTGTCATGGACTCGGATGGTCAGAGTTTTTGTCTATAATGAAGAAATTGAACTAGTCAAAAATCACTATTATGAGGCAAAGGTAATAATCACTGTATTGCTGTAATGTTGATTTGAGTTCAGCCATCCACCCATCTTCCTAATGTCTGTTTTTAACATTGTCAAGGTTAATGGGACCTTTCTAGCAACACCATTCACCCTCCACAGTGGATCCATCCAAGTCTATCAGTCAGGGTTTTCCTTGGCCATCAGCACAGATTTTGGCCTGCTAGTGACCTATGATGCGTATAGCCATGTCACCATCTCTGTACCGTATGACTACCAGAATGCCACATGTGGTCTGTGTGGGAACTATAACCTGCATCCTGAAGATGACTTCCGTTCAGTCTCTGGGGAGATCTTGAGCTCAGATGTTGACTTTGCCAACTCTTGGAAGGTAGAGGGTGACACAGATCCTGAATGCCATGATGTCAGGTGCACGGGTCTCGCTTGTGCGGATTGTACCAACAGTGAAATGAGCCTTTACAGTGACACAAATCACTGTGGAATCCTGGGAGATGTTTCGGGGCCTTTTGCATTTTGCCATTCTGTGTTTTCACCACAGACCTACATAGAGAACTGTGTCTATGATCTTTGCTTAGGAGGAGGGTACCAGCCTATTCTGTGCCAGGCTCTCAATGTGTATTCTACTCAATGCCAACAGCAGGGTGTACAACTAGGACAGTGGAGACAACCAGGCTTTTGTGGTAAGTGCCATGTTTATTGGAAGTAAATTTGGCATTCAGCTTAATGTAACTGACATATTTGTGCAAGGTGAAAGATCCAGAGTTTGATGCATATTGTTATTTCTGCTTTCCATTCCCAGAAATCTTATGCCCTGAGCACAGTCATTTTGAGTCTCTTGGAACAAGCTGCCCTGCAACCTGCAGCAACCCATCTGCACCAATAATCTGTCCCTTGCCTAATCAGGAGAGCTGTATTTGTGATGATGGGTACATCCTCAGTGCTGGACAATGTGTGCTTGAAGTAAACTGTGGCTGTACATTTGAAGGCTTCTATTACTCTGAGGGACAGTCTGTGGTGTTGGACGAGGACTGTGGGAGACAATGTGTTTGCAGTAGCAGGTCAATGGTCTGCTATCAGCACCAATGTGGTCCAGCAGAGGTGTGTGGACTTCATAATGGTGTGAGGGGCTGCCGACCCATCAGTTATGCTTCCTGTTCGGTTGAAGGCCTGGGTTCATACCACACATTTGATGGACAAACTTTCAGATACCCAGGAGCTTGTGGACTGACCCTTGCAAGAGTGATGGGGCCATCCCAACTGCCATACTTTGTTCTGACAGTGGAGAAAGTACCCAGAGGCCTTCAAGACTTTTCAAGGTTCCTAAAATTTGAGGCAGGAGGCACTCATGTTTC